>JAJHIY020001940.1:192500-380000 GCA_022114975.2 Lampris megalopsis | reverse complement strand
GTATGTATGCATGTGTATGTGTGTGTGTAGGCATGTGTGTATTTGTGTGTATGCATGAATGAATGCATGTGTGTTTGTATGAATGCATGTATGCATGTCTCTGTGTGTATGTATGTATGTATGCATGTATGTCTGAATGAATGAATGAATGTATGGATGGATGGATGAATATCTGTCTGTATTTATCTATGTATGTATGCATGCACGCATGTATGAATGTATGTATGTATGGTCTGCAAAATGGTCATTATTCTTCGTTGGATTTGGAAACACACAGCTCTGCCTGTAATGGTTATCTTATTTACAGGAATTGGAAGTGACATGGCCTTTAAAACTATTTTTATTCAGTGTGTGTGTGTGTGTGTGTTATTGTTCATGCTGTACAGCAGACCCGAACCATAGGCCAGAGAATGTGATTATGTCCTGAAATCAGTCTGCATCTCTCTTAAGATGTCTTTCCCACAATTCCTTCCACTCATTTGCCTTTTTCTCTTCAACTTTGCGCTGCTTTACATCCTTTGATTTTATTTTTCTCACCATGCTCACTTCATTTCCTCATTCTACCCTTAAACTCTCCCCCTCATGCCTTCTTCTTCCTCCCTTTCTCTCTAAAATTGCTTGTTTGTTTTGGTGGCACGAGCTGAATAGCTCGCAGGTGACCTCATTTCTCTGCTGATTTCCCCAAATTAACATCTCGCTGCCTCCCGCACTCAGGTCCAAATGAAAACTGTGTTACAATTGGAAAGTCGCTGATCCGTTGGAATGGAAATATCCTGCTATTTCCCTCTTTTTTTTTGGGGGGGGGGGGGTTCCTTCCTGTTCTTCCAGCTGATGTGGGTGGGATGGCAGACTTATACACACAATCTGATTCTATGATTTGTACACACACAAAAACGTTTTTTGTTTTTGTTTTTTTGAAATACTTCAGTAACCCCCATGGGGAAATTCTTCTCTGCGTGTAACCCATCCTAGCTGTGTAGCTAGGAGCAGTGGGCAGCTGCCGTGCAGCACCCGGGGACCAACGCCAGTTGGTCTTGCCATGTCTTGCTCAGGGGCACAGACAGGAGTATTAACCCTAGCATGCATGTCTTTTTGATGGTGGGGAAACCGGAGCACCCAAAGAAAATCCACCACAGACACAGGGAGAACATGCAAACTCCACACAGAGGACATCCAGGGATGACCCCCATGATTGGACAACCCCGGGGTTCGAACCCAGGACCTTCTTGCTGCGAGGTGACAGCACTAACCACTGTGCCACCATGCTGCAAATATGTGCATGTATATACGCATACGTGCATGGGTGTATATGCACGTGTGCGTGCACACACACACACACACACACACACACACACACACACACACACACACACACACACTGAGCTCTCCTACAGGTACCACATTTGCCCAAAAACAAACGAGTCCACACATGGCACCCGGTGCGTGGCCTGTGTGGTGTGCTTTGCAAGGCCTGTGTGGTGAATTAATTCTTCCTAGCGGTGCGTGTGATGGGCTTCACTGTATTATCTTCCCAGTCTGTGTAAAGCCACAGTCGTGCTGTAAAGCATGACAGACATAACGGCTCCGACTCATTCCAAATGAATGGACAATGTGCATGAGCAGGCCCGATCCCATTCACTTAGTCTACAACTCTGTCAGTTATAGTTAAAAAAAAAAAACAGAAGAAGCCGTAAATGGACAGTTTTATTTGATTAAATACTCAACCTATGGAAATCTATGGAAATATGAGTTGTAAATAATTGATGCATATTAAACAGCTGCTAATGTCTATTTAAAACAAGAGCTGGTGAAAAGCATTCACCTGTTCTTTAAGAGCACACACAGCACACCCGATCCCGCCTGACGAAGGAAGGAGAGAAGGAAATGGACTGCCAGCTTAATAAGCTGTAGCCGCAAAACTAATTTACCTTCCGCTTTGCTGGTGTCTGCTGTTTCTTTCCCCCTTTTCATCGATATACACACATTGTGTCCTCATGTGTGAAGCGTGCACTGAGTGGATGGGCAGCACGCCTGAACGGACCCGATGACGTCGTCCAATTAGTCACAGACACTACAGTGTTAATTAGAAACATGTGGGCATGGACGGCAGCCTCATGTGGATTGATACTCATATGCAACTCTGTGCAAATAAGTGTTGTACATAACAATTTTGCATTTAGCAGATGTTAATGCTTATTTTGTACACCAGTAAATAGGAATGGGTGTGTAACATGGAAGCACGGGGTCGTAACAAGTTCCCTTCAAAAGATGAAGCTCATCAGCAGAAAGCTGAGCAAGGGAAACGTCAATTAAAAGTCATTAATTACTATTTCAGAAATTTGAAAATGTGCAGGGCGGCACGATGGCGCAGTGGTTAGCGCAGTCACCTCACAGCAAGAAGGTCCTGGGTTTGAGCCCCGGGGTAGTCCAACCTTGGTGGGTCATCCCCAGGTCGTCCTCTGTGTGGAGTTTGCATGTTCTCCCTGTGTCTGCGTGGGTTTCCTCCAGGGGCTCCGGTTTCCTCCCACAGCCCAAAGACATGTAGGTCAGGTGACTCAAACACATGTAGGTCAGGTGAACCGGCTGTACTAAATTGTCCCTAGGTGTGAATGTGTGTGTGTGTGTGTGTGTGCGTGTGGGCCCTGTGATGGACTGGTGGTCTGGTGTCTCCCCGCCTGCGGCCCAATGACTGCTGGGATAGGCTCCAGCATCCCCGCGACCCTGAGCGCAGGATAAGCGGTTTGGATAATGGATGGATGGATGGATGGATGGATGGATGGATGGATGGATGGATGGATGGATGGATGAACATGTGCGATGCAGTTAGGTTAGCATCGGCTATCATTGTTGATCAAAATGCATAGTAAATGTATCGTAAATGTATAGTAAATACAGTATAGTAAATGCATAGTAAATACAGTATAGTAAATGCATAGTAAATATATAGTAAATTGATAGTAAATGTATAGTAATTGCAGTATAGTAAATGTATAGCAAATGTATATTAAATGTAACAGTTCAGCGGTGTGGTGAGACAGAGTGCAGCCTCTGGAAAGGGATCAAGGTTTGATGTGTCATTAATCATAATTTTACGCTGATACTCAGTGATTATTGTACTGTACTGTATATTATTGTACTGTATAAATATATATTATTGTACTATATAAATCACATACTGAGGAAAGACTGAACTATCAGACATCAAACCCGGTGCTCTCTCACTTCTTGCCCCCAGTCTCTGAACTGACTTGGTCCCAGCTCTCGCTCATGAATATTTGGGAACATAACATATAAAAACAATGTTGACCATATGAAAACAACACGTGATTAGTTCTCTCTCTCTCTCGCTCTCTCTCTCTCTCTCTCTCTCTCTCGCTCTCTCTCCCTGTGTTCCTTCTTTAGAGGCCTATTTAGGCTTTCATTCAAGATTGTTTTTTGTTCTATGACAACAAAAGGATTTCACTAAGTTTTTAAAGCCATTTAAAAATCGGGTTGTTTAAAGTTGGCCGAGTGTGTGTGTGTGTGTGTGTGTGTGTGTGTGTGTGTTCGGCTGAAGGAAACGTGTGGTTGATCCAGTTTGTCTGCAGTGTGTTTGCTGTGGGTCTCTTTACTTTCTTGTGCTGGTTGGATGTTGCTTTATTCTGCACTGCTTTTGCACTTGAATCATTATAAATATCTCATTTAATTACAGATTACTATCACATGAAGTGGAGGTGTCAGCGTAGGCCAGTTTGACAATCTTTTTTTTTTCCATCTTAAAATGTCAATATACACGTGTGTATGCAGGTTTTCATTCTGGCCGGACTCCACACCAGGTGATTTCACTGATTAGCAGCCCTTCAACCAAAGAGGAAGAGTGTATGGTGACATCTCCTGGTGTGGAGCCGGGCTGGAGGGAGGACCTGCATGCACATGGCTCTCCATGGCACACGGTTAGCCACCGCAGCACTAAATGACAGAGATATCAGAGTCCCCAGGTCCAACTGGCACTACGGCTGATGGGTCACTCAGAATGTGTTTGTAAAGTGCTTTGAGTGGCTGCTGCAGCTAGAGGAGCGCTATATAAAATGTAACTTGATTGATTGATTGATTGATTGATTGTGGGCCGTTACAAGCTTGTCTTCATCAGTTCTTCTTGGCAGGTGTGTGTTATTACTGGAGGGGGCTGTGAGAGCCTCCTCACGCTGTGATAACTGTCTTCATCCCCACTGAGTGGGAAACAAGCACGTTTTGCACGTTTGCCGGATTAACATTTAGAAATACTCACGTATGAACCCATCTCCTGTTCACACTTGATTCTTCTTCTGCTATCCATCCCTTTCTCTGTTTGAAGGACCTTGCTTTTGCACCCAGTCAGTCTCTCTCTCTTTCCTGTCTTTCTCTCCTCTCCTCTTCTCTCCTCTCTCTCATCCTCTCTTCTCTCTCTCCTCTTGTATCTCTCTCCTCTCTCTTCTTTGCTCTTCTCTCTCCTCTCTCCCCTCTCTTCTCTCCCCCTTCTGTCTCCTCTCTTCTCTCCCGTCTCTCTCCTCTCCCCTCTCCTACTCTCTTCTCTGTCCTCTCTTCTCTTTCTCCTATTTTTCTCCTCTCCTCTCTCCTACCTTCTCCCTCCTCTTCTCTCTCCTATTTTCTCTTCTCTCTCCCATCTCTCTTCTCCTCTTATCGCTCCCCTCTTCTCTCTCTCTCCTCTCTCTCTCCGACTCTATCTCTCGCCTCTCTTCTCTATCCCCTCTCTTCTCTCTCAATTCAATTCAACTCAGTTTAGTGACGCTTTATTGGCATGACTATTAATTGCAATGTTGCCAAAGCAGGTGACAGCAAAACAGGTCAACAGAGTACCCAAAATAAAATAATAATAATAATAAAAAAAAATAGCTACAACTGGCAGAAACATGGAACAGCACCTGATCAGCAACTGACAGCCACTGACAGTGTGTTGGTCACTCACTGACCCTTAGACTATGGCATTCTGACGCATATTGTGCTGCAAGGTGTGACCTTTGACCCTCTCCTAAAATAAGTGGCCATTGTTCTTTCTCATTCAGCAGTAGAACATTGGAGTCTGGTTCTCAAATGTCTCCTGGTATTTTTCTCTTATCTTCCAGAACTTCTCACAATTTAGCAGGAAGTGCATCTCTGTCTCCACCTCACTTGCCGTACAGTCACCACATATTATTTGCTCTTTTGGTAGCCAAGATGTTGTGTGTCTGTCCTTTTCAGTGGCTAGACTGTGGTCAGTGAGCCTGTACTGTGTAAGGATGTGTCTGTGCTGACTGTCTCTGACAGTGGACAGACAGTCAGCCAGTTTGTCTTCTCTTCTCAGGGCCCCATAACATTCTCATTTGTGTTGTCATTTGGTTTCTATGTCCCAGTGTTCCACATATGAGTTGTTGCATTGTGTGATGATGTGGTTTCCTCTAGTCTGTGGTTGGTTAGCATCGCTAGTCTGAAACTCATCTGTGTCAGTGGTTACGGGGTCAGCTAGTTTCACAACCAGCTGACTGAGGGGCCTCCAAAGGAGTTGAATCAAGTGCAACTGGACTTGGTATATATACCAAGCTAGTCTGACTGGCTGGTGATGAGACTCAGTATTTATCCTCTTGGAGTCGTTGTCAGAGCTATAGATGTCCATGGCTCTTTGTGTCCCGATGTTTACCAACGCCAGTCGCTAACAGAGCCATAGATATGAGTGACTCTTTTGTGTACCGATGTTTGGCCGCGCTCATCGTTATCGTCGTATAGTCTCATCACCAGCCAGTCAGACTAGCTTCGTCTAGTCAGAAAGGCACGAACTGAGGAAGCCTCTTGGATGAGAGGCGAAACGTCTTCACGGATATATACCAAGTCCAATTGCACTTGATTCAACTCCTTTGGATAACCAGGACCTGGATGAATGAGAACATTCATAGACCTGACTGACGGGCCTCTTTCTTACCTCCTGGATTTGGAATGCTTTAAATTGCAATATGTGGTGGGGACTTGATTTAAGGTGCATCCAGAATTTAAGTGATCTGTTTTGGATATTTATTATCAGTGGAAACGGTCTGATTCTGCCCTGCATGCATTTGTTGGTGTTTTCCTTTGTATGTTTAACAATCTTCAACAGAGTTCTGCATGCAGGGCTTCTGTTGGATGTTTGTCCCATCTAGTGTAGTCTTGCTGACTGAATGGACCCCGTACTTCACTCCCATATACTGCAACGGGCAGGAGGACACTGTCAAAGATTTTGGACCAGACTTTAATTGGGATGTCTGCTTTATAGAATTTTCTTTTTATTGCATAGAAAGCTCTTCGGGCTTTCTCTTTAAGTGCATTCACTGCCAGACCAAAGCTTCCCAAGGCACTGACCCTCAGTCCCAGGTCATCATAGTTTAACGTGTGCTCTAGGGCGGTGTTACTTAGAGTAAATAGGTGTCTAGTTTCCTGACACCTGGGCTTCTTCAGGAAGATAATATTTTTTTGGCTTTTTTAAGTTTACTGCCAGGGCCCAGTTCTGACAGTATATTCTCCAGTAGTATTCTCTAGCAGGGCCCAGTTCTGACAGTATATTCTCTAGTAGATCCAGATGCTGCTGTAGACCCTGTTCTGTGGGTGACAGCAGCACCAGGTCATCTGCATAGAACAAGCAGTTAACTTCTGTGTTCTTTAGGGTGAGGCCAGGAGCTGCAGATTGTTCCAGTAACACCGCTAACTCATTGATGTAGATATTGAACAGGGTTGGACTCAAACTGCAGCCCTATCTCACCCCTCGCCCTTGAGTGAAGTGTTCTATTCTTTTGTCGCTGAGTTTTACTCTGCACTTATTTTACCAAAATTTAAGCCGGCGGAATTACACACGGGACATCGAAATATAATTTTAGGGTCATTATTCCGATAATAAAAATGTGGATAGATAAAAGGTAAGGGGTTCACAACATCACAACATCCCACTTTATCTCTATGGGTGTGAGAGGGTTTTTTTTTTTTTGAGGGAATAACTGCTTCAATTAAATGCAGCTCAAAATACAAAAAAAAAAAAAACATGCATAAATCCAAATCCAAAAACGAACAAATACATAAATACGGCAGTGGCAGCTCAAAGGTTGAAAGATCTTATGGTGGACACAAAACTCTCGCCATCATCTGGCCTCTCGCCTTCTCTGTTCTTCATGGTCCAAAAAACAAAAACGTGGCCACAACGAACACTGTTCACTTTGCTGACAGTGTGATACCGTCAGCGATACACGTCCCAACCTTAAAGCAACAGTAACATACATGTCAATATAACAGAAATAGGGACATACAGTGCATCCGGAAAGTATTCACACCCCTTCACTTTCCCCACATTTTTTTATGTTACAGACTTATTCCAAAATGGATTAAATTCCTTTTTTCCCTCATCAATCTAGATACAATACCCCATAATGACAAAGTGAAAAAGGTTTTGTAGAAATTTTTGCAAATTTATTAAAAATAAAAAACTGAAATATTGCATGTACATAAGTATTCACACCCTTTGCTATGGCACTCAAAATTGAGCTCAGGTTCATCCTGTTTCCCCTGATCATCCTTGAGATGATTCTACATCTTGATTGCGTTCCACCTCTAGTAAATTCAATTGATTGGACATGATTTGGAAAGGCACACACCTGTCTATAAAAGGTCCCACTGTTGACAGTGCATGTCAGAGCAGAAACCAAGCCATGAAGTCAAAGGAATTGTCTGTGGACCTCCGAGACAGGATTGTATCGAGGCACAGTTCTGGGGAAGGGTACAAAAATGTCTACAGCTTTGAAGGTCCCGAAGAGCACAGTGGTCTCCACCATTCGTAAAAGGAAGAAGTTTGGATCCACCAGGACTCTTCCTAGAGCTGGCCGCCCAGCCAAACTGAGCAATCGGGGGAGAAGGGCCTTGGTCAGGGAGGTGACCAAGAACCCGATGGTCACTCTGACAGCGCTCCAGCGTTCCTCTGTGGAGATGGGAGAACCTTCCAGAAGGACAACCATCTCTGCAGCACTCCACCAATCAGGATTTTATGGTAGCGTGGCCAGACGGAAGCCTCTGCTCAGTAAAATGCACATGACAGCCCGCTTGGAGTTTGCCAGAAAGCACCTAAACGACTCTCAGACCATGAGAAACAAGATTCTCTGGTCTGATGAAACCAAGATTGAACTCTTTGGCCTGAATGCCAAACGTCACGTCTGGAGGAAACCAGGCACCTCTCATCACCTTGCTAATACCATCCCTACAGTGAAGCATGGTGGTGGCAGCATCATGCTGTGGGGATGTTCTTCAGCGGCAGGAACTGGGAGACTAGTCAGGATCGAGGGAAAGATGAATGGAGCAAAGTACAGAGAGATCCTTGATGAAAACCTGCACCAGAGCGCTCAGAACCTCAGAGTGGGGCGAAGGTTTACCTTTCAACATGACAACGACCCTAAGCACACAGCCAAGACAATGAAGGAGTGGCTTCGGGACAAGTCTGTGAATGTCCTTGAGTGGCCCAGCCAGAGCCCAGACTTGAACCCCATTGAACATCTCTGGAAAGACCTGAAAATAGCTGTGCAGCGACGCTCCTCATCCAACCTTACAGAGCTCGAGAGGATCTACAGAGAAGAATGGGAGAAATAACCCAAATATAGGTGTGCCAAGCTTGTAGCTTCATACCCAAGAAGACTTGAGGCTGTAATCGCTGCCAAGGGTGCCTCAACCAAGTACTGAGTAAAGGGTGTGAATACTTATGTACATGCAATATTTCAGTTTCTTATTTTTAATAAATTTGCAAAAATTTCTACAAAACCTTTTTCACTTTGTCATTATGGGGTATTGTATGTAGATTGATGAGAAAAAAAGTAATTTAATCCATTTTGGAATAAGGCTGTAACATAACAAAATGTGGGGAAAGTGAAGGGGTGTGAACACTTTCCGGATGCACTGTACATCGTAGTTTCCAAGTTTATAAGGATTTAAATTAGTTTATTTAAATTCTACACTAATACTCCTTTACCACCGGGTAAAGGAGTACTCTCTCTCTCTCCTCTCTCCCCCCCTCTCTCTCTTAAGATAAGATACTTTGTTATTGTGTACACCCAACAAAATTTTGTTTGGTGACTATCAGACCAGCAACACCAGACAAGGTAAATGATTAGAAAAAAAACAAAAACAAGATAAAAACAAGGACAAACAAAATTTAGTATAAATAAGTGAGGTAGTAAAAATAAGTGAGGGAGCAAAAATTATGATAAGGCAATAAAAGATAGCAGCTTTTAAAGTTCAACATGGTGCATGGGGTTATTGCACATAGTTGTCCATATTGCAGCGGTTTTAGTACCAGTTAGTCCTTGGCAGCTATAGAGCTATAGGCAGATGTGTGTGTGTGTGTGTGTGGAGGGGTGGGGGGGGTGGAGGCTACAGCTCTGGGGAAGAAGCTGTTCCTCAGCCTGTTAGTCTGGGTTTTGATGGTGTGGTATCTTTTTCCTGATGGTAAGGGAACGAACAGACTGTGACCTGGGTGTCTTGCGTCTTTGCTGATGTTGCTGGCTTTCCTCTGTAGGCGGCCAGCATACACAGCATCCAGGTCCATGGGCACAGCTCCCACAATCCTCTGTGCTGTCTTTACCACCCAGGCCAAGTCCTTCCTGTGCAGCTGGCATACCAAACTGTGACACATTGACAGAGGATGCTTTGTATTGTGCTTCTGTAGAAGTTGACCAGCAGCTGAGAAGGGAGACTGGTTTCTTTAAGTTTCCTGAGGAAGAAGAGCCTCTGTTGTGCTTTCTTCACCAGGTGGGAGGTGTTGAGTGACCATGTGAGTTCTTTAGTTATGTGGATTCCTAGGAATTTGATGTTATCCGCAATATGCTCCTCTTCACCGTTAATCTGCAGTGGGGGTGGGGTGGTCTTCTTGGATCTGCTAAAGTCCACAATGATCTCCTTTGTTTTGCTGGTGTTCAGGACCAGGTTATTATCTGAACACCATCCAGCCAGATGTTGGACCTCTTCTCTGTAGTGTGTCTCGGTGTTGTTGGTTATAAGTCCCACTATAGTGGTGTCATCAGCAAACCTCAATACAGTGTGAGAGTAGGAGTGAAAGGGGGTACAATCGTGGGTGAAAGGGTGAAGAGGGCTGGACTGAGCACACAGCCCTGCAGCACACCTGTGTTCAGGATGAGGGTTGAAGACGTATGGTTACCTATCCTGACATTTTGTTGTCTGTGAGTGAGGAAGTCCATAATCCATGAACAGAGTGAGGTAGTTAATCCTAGGTTGTTGAGTTTGTGTACCAGTTTATGGGGGGTTATTGTATTGAAAGCGGAGCTGAAGTCAATAAAAAGCACCCTGACATATGTTTGGAAGCTCCAGGTGGGACAGGGCTGTATGAATGGTAATTGAGACTGCGTCCTCCATAGATCTGTTCCCCCGATAGGCAAATTGGTGGCGGTCCAGATCTGTGGGGATGATGTCCTTGAGGTGAGAGAGTATAATCCTCTCAAAGCACTTACATTACATTACAGTCATTTAGCTGACGCTTTTATCCAAAGTGACTTAAAATAAGTGCATCATTTAACATAGGAGATCAGGGGAACTACTAGTCATCAGAGGTCATAAGTGCATCTAAACAAGCATCCAAGGGCAAAACCAGTGCTAAAGTAAAAGTGCAAGAAAGAGATTTTTTTTTTAATGAGTGAATACAATAAGTGCTAAGAACAAGTAACAGGGTTGTAGTTCTTAAAGAGGTGAGTTTTCAACCTGCGCCGAAAGATGGGCAGCGACTCTGCTGTCCTGACATCAGTGGGGAGTTCATTCCACCACTGTGGGGCCAGGACAGAAGAGAGCTGTGACAGGGTCGATCGGCAGCAGGGGCCTCTGAGCGACAGGGCAACCAGGCGGCCCGAGGCAGCAGAGCGAAGTGGTCGGGTGGGGGTGTAAAGCTTGACCATGGCCTAGAGATAGGAAGGAGCTGTTCCTTTCACTGCCCTGTAGGCTAGCACCAGAGTCTTAAACTGGATGCGAGCAGCTACTGGGAGCCAGTGAAGGGACATGAGAAGGGGAGTTGTGTGGGAGAACTTAGGGAGGTTGAACACCAGACAAGCTGCAGCTTTCTGAACAAGCTCCAGAGGTCTGATGGCCGACGATGGGGCGCCAGCAAGGAGGGAGTTGCCATAGTCCAGCCGGGAGATGACCAGAGCCTGGATGAGCACCTGTGCCGTCTCGTCGGTGAGGAAAGGGTCAATCCTCCTGATGTTATAGAGGAGAAATCTGCAGGAACGAGCAACCGATGCAACGTTTGTAGCAAACGACAGTTGGTCGTCCAGGATCACACCCAGATTCCTCACAGTCCGAGTCGGCATCACCACGGTGTTGTCAATGGTGATGACCAGGTCTCGGTGCAGGCAGCCTTTCCCCAGGAGGAACATCAGCTCTGTCTAGTCCAAATTGAGCTTCAGGTGGTGTGTCACCATCCAGTCCGAGATGTCAGTCAAGCACGCAGCAATGCATATCTCTACTTGTGTGTCAGAGGGAGTAAAGGACAAGATCAGCTGGGTGTCATCGGCAAAACAATGGTAAGAGAAGTCATGCGAGCGAATAACAGAACCCAGGATGTCATGTACAGGGAGAAAAGGAGAGGACCCAGAACTGAACTCTGTGGAATGCCTGTAGTCAGTCTGCGAGGGTCTGACACAGATCCCTCCATGTCACCTGGTAGGAGCGACCCGTCAGATAGGATGCAAACATTGAGAATGCAGAGCCTGTGACACCCAGCCCCTCAAGGGTAGAGAGTAGGATCTGGTGGTTCACTGTGTCAAATGCAGTTGACAGGTCCAGGAGTATCAGAATAGAGGAGAGAGAGTTTGCTCTTGCAGAGTGCAGCGATTCTGTCACTGCAAGGAGAGCCATCTCTGTTGAGTGACCCAACCTGAACCCAGACTGGTTGGGGTCCTGGAGGTTGTTCTGGTGGAGGTACAAAGAAAGTCGGTTAAAGACAGAACATTCAAAAGTTTTCGATAGAAGGGAAACTGGTCTGTAGTTTTTGACGTCAGAGGGGTTAAGTGATGGTTTCTTGAGAAGGGGGGTGACTTTAGCAGTCTTGAAGGCAGATGGAAAGCATCCTGCCTGGAGGGAGGTTTTGATGAGGTGGGTTAGAAAGGGAGGGAGTTCAGGTGCTATAGTCTGAAGAAGAAGGGAGGGGACCAGGTCAAGGCAGCATGTGGTGGGGCGACTGGATGTGATGAGGTTGATAACCTCGTCGGGGGAGAGGGGAGCGAGGTGGGATAGGGTGGGACGTGAAGAGGTGAGGGAGTGTGCAGAGGGTGGGATAGTGCAAGCAGCACTCACCGGGTGGTGAGAAAAGGAGGATCTGATGTTGTTTACCTTCTTGTCAAAGAAGTTAGCGAAGTCATCAGGGAGAAGGGAGGAAGTAGGAGGAGGAGGTGGGGGTTGAAGAAGTGTAGAGAAGGTTTCAAAGAGTTTCTTAGGATTAGAGGCAGAGGATAGGATTTTAGAGCGATAGAAGGCAGCCTTAGCAGCAGAAAGGGAGGAGGAGAAAGTGGAAAGAAGAGATTGGAAGTTGAGAAGGTCCTCTGGGAGTTTGCCTTTTCTCCATTTGCGCTCTGCCACTCTCAGGCTCCGTCTGTCAGTACGTACTGAGTCGGATAGCCAAGGGGCAGGTGGAGTTGGGTGTGCAGGCCTGAAGGTGAGGTGACAGAGATTGTCCAGAGAAGAGAAGGTAGAGAGAAGAAGATAAGTAGCAGTGTCAGGGGGTAGGAGAGATAAAGATTCAGGTGTAGAGAGGATAGAGGTAACAGAGGAAGAAAGATCAGTGGAGGCGAGAGAGCGGCGGTGTCTACGGGTGGAAACCATGTGGGTAGGGGGAGGAGCTGAGGGGGGAGAAGAGAGGGCGAGAGAGTAGGACATGAAATAGTAGTCAGAGAGATGGAGGGGAGTTACAGAGAGATTGGAAATAGGACAGTGTCTAGTAAAGATAAGGTCCAGCTGGTTGTTGGCCTTGTGGGTAGCAGGAGAGGGTGAGAGGTGAAGTTCAAAGGAGGAGAGGAAAGAGAGAAGAGGATCTAGCTTGTCACCGAGAACGATAAGTGCAGAGTCATCAACAGGGAAGTGCGAGACAAGTGTGTCAAGTTCCTCCAGAAACTCACCAACGGGGCCTGGTGGGCGGTACACAACCACGATGGTGAGTTTGATTGGATAAGAGACAGTAACAGCATGAAATTCAAAAGAGGGAGGAGAAAATTGTAGAATGGAATCAAGAGAGTATATCCATTTCAGGAAGATTAGCAGGACAGTACCACCACCTCGCCTCCCAGCTCTGGGAGTGTGAGAAAAAGAGTACACATCTGACAGAGCTGCAGGTGTGGTAGTGTTTTCTAGCATGATTCCAGTCTCAGTTAGAGCAAGAAAGTTGAGGGAGAGCAAGGATGCTCAGCCTGAGATAAACTCAGCCGCCGGCACCGCAGACTGGCAATTCCCAAGCCCTCCTGTCACCACTTGCTCAATGTGAATGGAGAGAGTGGGATAGATGAGATTAGTAGGGTCACAGCACCCAGGAATGACCCAACATCTATGCCAGCCCCGGGAAGAGGAAAGTACAGAAATGCGAAGGAAACACATAGTCTATCCTAGGTACACAAAATACAGATGACTGACCGGATCTAAAAAGAGCAGTCCTTGCCTGACGAAGTCTTGGCTTGAAAAAGTTGTGCTTGCCTTTGTTCACTCTAGCCTTCGTTCAACCTAGACCTGTTTGCCCTTGGCTTGTTTGCCTGATGCTTGGAAGCTGACGCTTCCAAGTAGCAGCAGTGATTTAAAGAACACTGATTGCTAATTGTCTGCAAGGAGTGCAGGCCACACCCTGGTCACTTAACACCCAATTGGCCAAAGAGGTACACTGAAAATAGGCCTATTGCCCAGAAACTGGTCACTCATGTAAAACTCTATCAAACCTCACACAATACAATTAAAACTGCAAACAGCAAGTTACCAAGGAATACATTCATAAACTAAAAGGATAACTAACCAAATTAGCTAGGCAACAATAAATATTTAAGGACACACAAGGTGAAAAAAAGAGCTACATCTAGAATAAGATCCCACTAGTTCCCACTAGGAACCAGCAGCAGATGTATAGAGAAAAGGACTAATAATCAAGCAGCTGGAATAAGACTAATAGCAACTTGTTAAGCAAGAAAGAGGATACTTGCTCTATTCTAGACGAACCAGCAACTCAGAGTCACTCCAGAAGTTTAAATGCACACTGGATTAAAACTGAACCAGGACAGACTTATAAATCCCTGTGATGTTCTGGAATAACACTAACAGACTAGATGAACCAGCAATTCAGAATCACTCCAGAAGTTAAAAATGCACTCTTCATAATAACTGGGGTCAGGGCAACTGGGTGATAGTCATTGAGGCAGTTGACTGCTGTCTTCTTGGGTACAGGAACAATGGTGGTGGATTTAAGGCAGGTGGGGACAACAGCCTGTTGTAAGGAGAGGTTGAAGATGTCGGTGAACACCCCTGTTAGTTGGTCAGTGCATGTCTTCAGTGTGTGGCTCGACACTATATCTGGTCCTGCCACTTTGGAGATGTGGATTCTGCTCAGACTGGATTTCACCTGATGGCGCTGTAGGACGAGTGCATGCTCCTCCTTGGGCAGGGTCATTTGGGCCCTCACTCCGCTGAGCTGCGTTTCAACGCGTGCAAAGAACTGGTTAAGCGTGTCGGGGAGTGTGCTGTCACGGGTGATGTGTGGGGTGCTGCATTTGTAATCTGTTATGTTTTTAATACTCTCTCATCTCTTCTCTCTCACCGCTCTCTCCTCTCTCTTCCATCTCTCCTCTCTTTCATCTCTTCTCTTTCTCCTCTCCTCTCTCATCTCCCTCCTCTCTCTTCCATCTCTTCTCTCTCTCTTTCTCCTCTCCTCTTTCATCTCTTCTCTTTCTCCTCTCCTCTCTCTCCTCTCCTTCATCTCTTCTCTCTCTCCTCTCCTCTCTCACCTCTCTTCTCTCGTCTCTCTCTCTCACAAGCCTTAAACTCCACCCGCAGGTTAGCATTAAGTAGAGGCACATACGACAAAACAAATGAGACACACTTGCTGACATAAAAAAATTTCATGGCCATTTCATTAATTTGCTTGGCGGTATAATTTTGCTTTGATTTCTCAATATTGGCACACGGCTGACAGAATGGGGCAGCCAGTGAAATCAGTTAGGTGATAATAAGCTGGTGGAGCGGTTGCTCATCACGCCAGCCCCCGGCCACCCGCTCAGATGAGTCCAAACCGATGTCAGCGCTCCATTCTGACTGATTGCTTGTCTGCCTCACCATCCTCCCTTCAGTATGATTGTCGACTCAAAAATGCTATGGGCTTTGTGCCTTGGATGAGTTATGATTGGCTTCTCTTTTTTAAGCCATCAATTTAATAGCAGCTTTCAGCTCTGCTCTCTCTCTTTCTCTCTCTCTGCCATTCGAAATTTCTGCTCGACTCTTCATCTATGAAGCGATAGACCTTTGCTTCGAAAAATGATGCAGTTTGTTCATCTTTTTAGCTGTCACCCTTAATTATGGCTTTTAGCTTTCTGCCAATCTCCAAGCATCCATCTCATTACAGCGAGGCCTCTCTCCAACTAACTGGCAAAGTTTGAGCAAATGTTTTGAATAAAATGTAAAGTAGCTTAATTTCCATTAGCTGTTTTACAGTAAGGGACTTGAGGATAATGTGGCTAAAACACAGCTAGATAGACCATGGGGCATTGCGTATTCAGAAAACAAATCAGTCTTCCCAGAACTGATCTTCATCGAGCAGGCCTTCATCGTTCCTTTGTGTTAGTTGCCATTGGATGTAGTCCAGGCTTGCCAGAAACAGAGATACTTTGAGCAAATACACTAATGCAAGAATTAACAATTACACAATCATGACAGGCATCTTAAACAATGCATGAAATGGCAGTTAAAGTGGAAACACAACTTTTCACCCCCCCCTTTACATTTCGAAGTGGTACTATTGTTTGCACCGCTGGCACAAACTGGATCGCCTTCCGTTTTCCTCAGAGCCTAGCTCCATGAAGAAATTACCAACACCACTTTGGAAATAAGAGAGAAGAATAAGAGAGGCAAGAGGCAGTTCAGTAGCATACAATCATTTGTGAGAAGCTGCCTACAAATATATAGAGCATCACAGGTTTTGTGCATACAGAATCTTCATTAGGCTACTATTTCATCTCTCAGACAGTGCTAGCTTGTCTGAACCCGGTTTATGTATACTGGAAGAGGTAACCTGAAACTGTCATCACTTCATATCCAGTTTGGGAACAGGCAGCAGCTGTTGTAATGATGTGCACCGCACAGTAAGAACAGTCTGAGTAACGTTATTGCTTGGCACAAACAAGTAACTACAGCAGCGGTGGCGTCAGGGTTTGGGCTAATAATAGGAGAAAAAGCGTGAGTAGTTCATCCATCCATCCATTATCTAAACTGCTTATCCTGCTCTCAGTGTTGCGGGGATGCTGGAGCCTATCCCAGCAGTCCTTGGACTGCAGGCAGGGAGACACCCTGTACAAGCCGCCAGTCCAGCACACACACACACACACACACACACACACATCTAGGGACAATTTAGTACGGCCAATTGACCTGACCTACATGTCTTTGAGTCACCTGACCTACATGTCTTTGATTCACCTGACCTCCATGTCTTCGATTCACCTGACCTGCATGTCTTTGATTCACCTGACCTACATGTCTTTGAGTCACCTGACCTACATGTCTTGCTTCACCTGACTTACATGTCTTTGAGTCACCTGACCTACATGTCTTTGCTTCACCTGACCTACATGTCTTTGAGTCACCTGACCTGTATGTCTTTGATTCACCTGACCTACATGTCTTTGGTTCACCTGACCTACATGTCTTTGAGTCACCTGACCTACATGTCTTTGGTTCACCTGACATATACGTATTCGGTTCACCTGACCTACATGTATTTGATTCACCTGACCTACATGTCTTTGAGTCACCTGACCTACATGTATTTGAGTCACCTGAGCTACATGTCTTTGAGTCACCTGAGCTACATGTCTTTGAGTCACCTGACCTACATGTCTTTGAGTCACCAGACCTACATGTCTTTGAGTCACCTGACCTACATATCTTTGTTTCACCTGACCTACATGTCTTTGAGTCACCAGACCTACATGTCTTTGATTAACCTGACCTACATGTCTTTGGATTGTGGGAGGAAACCGGAGCATGCAGACACGGGGAGAACATGCAAACTCCACACAGAGGATGACCCGGTATGGCCCCCAAGGTTGGACTACCCCGGGGCTCGAATCCAGGACCTTCTTGCTGTGAGGCCGCCGTGCCACGTTCATTCGCTGAGTCTATAATGGAGACATGAAAGCAGAAATAAATTCTCTGGAGTGTGGTAAGAATAGCAAACTGGGTTGGTAGCATGTTTTTACAAAATGAAAGAAACTGTATAACAGAGACAGTGAAATGTATTTTCTGTCCATGGATTTTCATTTGAACAAGTAGAGCTGCCTGACAGCCAGCCTGACCGGAGATAGCTAACGGGGAAAACAAAAGGGATATCCTCTTCCACTTTTGGTTGCGCAATGGTTGATGCACTTCCTTTGTGCTGTAAAGCAAGCCTTCATTTTCACAGGAGATGGTACCTGGTGGCAGACAGAACTGTATGGCGAAAGCGAGGCTTATAGGGAACCAATCTAAATGTCAATGGTGTCATTATTCTATAGCCATGACACTGTGCAGCTAACATTTACTTCATAATGATAAGTTAAAACAAAAAGTTGTCTATTTCCACTCAAAAATGGCATTTCTGATACGTTTTAGTAATCAGATATTTTTACAGCCAGCCTTTGGTTGCAGAAGTTGTGCATGCAAACAAATCTAACAAGCTGGTTTTCATTGCTTTTTGTCACAAAGTTCCTTTATGGAAAAAACCAAAACAAAACGTATCCAAGTAGATCAGAACTATTAAAGGAATATTACCACAACGACCTGTTTCTGTTACAGTTTTCACTACCATTCACATGAAATACTTTGGTGGAAGTGCAGTATACCTTGACCGTCTTTCTGACAATCTGTCAGTCTTATGAGGTCTATTCCTCATGACAACAACCGCTCTCGCCTGTCTGTCCAATAAACTGAATCGTCTCTGAAGCCACTGGTTCAGCCAGAATCTACATCCTCCTCCACCTGCTGTCCTTCCACATGGATATACGTGTTTGCTGTAGCAGATAATAAGGCAGCATGAGACGAGTGAAGGCAGAAGTGGGGGCAAAAGGGTAGACAAAGAAAAAAGAAACAACATGCATGTTGGAGCAAAGATGTGTTTCAGAGTAGACAGTGATGTGAGAGTAGCTATATAGTTTATATACAGTAGATCTACATAAACGTATAGTAACTGAAGACAAACAAAAACACAGCATACAGTAGTAGCTCATGCTAAAAGAGGAACTAATCAGTGTGTCACAGAACGCCTGCAGAGTCCCTGCGTCTCCTCTCAACTTTAATTCAGCTAATTGATGAGGGCTATTAAATAAGTGATGTGTTTGTTGGTGCACAGTGCTAATCTGCTGCTTTTAATCCCCACGGCCAAAAAACAGAAAATAAACAAGTGCTGCTCCCTAGCCAACACTCTGGGTGCTCGAATGTAACATCTTCGAGGGTTTTTTTGTGAATTCAGGGGGCCTCGTCATCCATTTATCATGCCATCAGCGTTCTCTAGAAACCTGGGGTCTCAAATTTGGCAGTTCAATAAACCCACTTTTGGTGAGGAATGACAGCTGGCATGCCCACACTTCGTAGCAAATATTCAATCACTGTGAGACAAGGCTGGTTAAGTCAGGTCCGTTCAAGCTCATCATATCACATTTAAGGCCAGCAAAAGATCACACAAGGAAAAAACAACAGCAAAAACAAAAGAAAGAGTAGGCTCATGACTCAAAGAATTCAGGTTGAAGCTTGTGTTTTTCTATGTGTGTGCCCTTGAATACTGTATGTGAGTGGATATAAGAACAGCAGCGGGCACTGGCAGGATAGTCTGCAGGGCAAGTAAAAGACAGACCGCATAGACGTAAACAAAGCGATGGCACAGGAAGGTAAAACAAGCCACACACAATTGCTGAATAAATGGATTCAGAGTCAGAAGTTAAATAACGAGATATCTGATCCATGCCAATGGAGAGCAATGGGGGCGAGCCGGCATCTGACCCACCCTTTATCCAAGCACTGGGGCAACGTGCCAGTCCTTTGTTGAGTTCATGCTGGCTTTATTTGTGAAAGATAGCCACATTCCCTAAAACACAAGGACACAGCCAACTGACCGATAGGCACGGAAAAACAGATTGTTAAACTAAACGGCTGAACTAACTAAAATCTGTTTCAGTTGTGAGGAGGCACATTTCCCAAAACACAAAAACAGAAGTCATTTCACTCCGATACTACACATCCCAGTACCCTAACTCACAGACTGCATACAAAAAGATGTATGTAACGCCGGTGATGCCACCATCTGGTTTCTGAGGAGGCATTTTGAAGCCGAGACTTTGGCTTTTTGCTTAGGTGGAGCCAGAAAATCCAGACTTGGGCAGTGGGGTTGGCCATGGGTGGAGCTGTGGTGGGACAGACAGATTGAATTTTTCCAAAGTCACCACCCTCACACTATGTGCCAGACTCAAAATTCATGATTGAGACCCCAACTGCTAGCGAAAAAATGTATTGACTTTGTATTTGAAGGAAGAATTTGGGAATTGCCTAACTGTCTTGCATTGGACCGTAAGTCACAGAAAGTTGAATCAGTTCATCTGGACACACCGTTTATCTGGAGAAACGTTTCATCACTCTCCCAATAAACGTTGTGTCCTGGTGAACTGATTCAACTTTCTGTGACTTCCTTACCTGGATCACTTAGCATGCATCAAGACGTTGGACCGTAAGATTTTTGGAATCACCCACCTCGTGGTTATGGTCGAAGTACAACTTCAGTCACGGTGCTGGTCGCTTGTCAGAAGCTATATGACCACCATCTCAATATATAAGCCGCCATTTCATTTTATATATATATATATAAAAATGAGTTGGCGGCGCAAATTAATGTTTGCAGTGGCCTAACCCAGTACCGTCCATTCAGTGTCTTTGTCCATGTCTCCATCTAACTGTGTCTTCGTTTGATGGCTGGGACAGCTGGCGCTGGATTGGCTGGGAGAGCTTGGTCTGCTGTGTCCTGTGGGCCCAGGGAACACGGCCCTGCCTGGAGCTGCACCCGAAGAGGAAACACCCAGGGCGGTGTGACAGGACGTGGAAGCGGGGCAGGCTAAGCTAACTGCTAGCCCATGCACACCGGCAGTTTCGACAGTCATCCTGGCTGGCGTTCGTTCTCCGGGACAGTGATTTTTTTTTATTTTTTAGATTTGATATGTGTGAGTTTGGATATGTAAGTTCTTGTAGTTTTTGGATATGTGTTTTTGTCTTTGTGTTACATTGCTGTGGGCTGGGGGAAACCATGTTTGGTTTCATTTCATGTGCGCACATGCGTGAAATGAAACAGTAAAGTGTTTCTGATGCTGATATGCATTGTCAGTGCAGGTTGTGTGCTATGTTTGATACGATCCCTTAATGACCCCAGTTTTCCAGAGATGATGGATAACTGGATTGTGAAATAGAAGTTATGTACCATGTGACCCCGCTTCTAACTATGTGTTCAACATTTTTTTTGGGAAAATGTCCCTGTTTCTGTTTTTTTTTTTTTGGCCATCCCAAAACTTTAAGATAATAAGCTCCTTCTTTTTATTAAGCATAATGTTGCTTTAGTCTCGTCCCTGATATGCATCTTTTTATTGCCGCTCCAAAAAGCAGAGACAACACACAGCTGTATTGTCGAGGTGCTGTGAAGGATGATGCCAATGATTTGGATGGTTACACTGTTAGTCAGCCCTCCATGTCTGTGAATGTTGTCATTCATCCAGGTCATGGTTATCCAACGGAGTTGAATCAAGTGCAACTGGACTTGGTATTTATCCTTGAAGATGTTTCGCCTCTCATCCAAGAGGCTTCCTCAGTTCGTGCCTTTCTGACTAGACCAAGCTAGTCTGACTGGCTGGTGATGAGACTCAGTATTTATCCTCTAGGAGTCGTTGTCAGAGCTATTGATATGCGTGGCTCTTTGTGATCTGATGTTTACTAACGCCCGTCGCTAACAGAGCCATAGATATGAGTGGCGCTTTTGTGTACCGATGTTTGGCCGCACCCATCGTTATCGGTGCTATTGATATGCGTGGCTCCGCTGTGCTCCGATCTTGCCATCGGAGCTATTGATTTGCATTTGTTTAGCAGCGACGGTCGTTGGGGGTGTTAGTTTCGACGTCATTATTCAGTGGTCGTGAGAGTCATTGGAGCTGTTAGTGAGTGACTGTTGTTCTTAGAGGCTAGGCTTCTTGAGTCTCCTGGGTAGAGATGAAAGGACGGCATTGTAGGTGGGAGATAGGTGGTGTCGCAGACCTCCTCCTCTGTTGAGGGATGGTTTTTCCAGTTTCGCATACATGGCTTCCTTCACCCCTCTTTCAAACCATCTATCTTCCAATGTGTTTGGATTTTGACCCATGTGTTGTCAAAAATCCAAACACAAGAGGTGCAAGCGTTTACCAAACACATCAACTCAGTGGACAAGAACATTAAGTTCACAAGAGAAGACGTAAATAACAACAGTTTGCCCTTCTTGGACTGTGACATCCACATTGGGGGAGACAGGAGCCTCCACATTGGGGTTTACAGGAAACCTACACACACAGACCAATATCTACTTTTCGACTCACACCACCCTCTGGAACACAAACTGAGCGTCATCAGAACTCTGCAACACAGAGCTGACAATGTGTCCAGCAGCTCTCAGGCCCAACGGGAAGAACACAAACACCTGAGGGGAGCTTTAAAAACCTGCGGCTACCCCAGTTGGACCTTTGTGAAAACTGCAACACGTTCCAGAAAGACCAACCAGGTGAGCGACGAGGAGAAAAGGAACAGAAGGAATAGCACAGTCATCCTGTATGTTTCTGGGGCCTCCGAGAAACTCAGGAGAATTTCCAACAAACACCGCATCCCGGTATACTTCAACCCCAGCAACACACTCCCACAAAGACTGGTTCATCCCAAAGACCGTGTACCACACACCCGGAAAAGCAATCTGGTGTATGCTGTACAATGCAATGAGGATTGCACAGATCTATACATAGGAGAAACCAAACAACCACTACACAACCGGATGGCCCAACACAGAAGGCCACACTCCTCAGGACAAGACTCAGCAGTCTATCTACACCTAAAGGAGAAGACACACTCCTTCGAGGACAGCAACGTACACATTTTGGACAGAGAAGATAGATGGTTTGAAAGAGGGGTGAAGGAAGCCATCTATGTGAAACTGGAAAAACCATCCCTCAATAGAGGAGGAGGTCTGCAACACCACCTATCTCCCACTTACAATGCTGTCCTTTCATCTCTACCCAGGAGACTCAAGAAGCCTAGCCTCCAAGAACAACAGTCGCTCACTCACGGCTCCAATCACTCTCATGGCCGCTGAATAATGACGTCGAAACTAACACCCCCAACCACCGTCGCTGCTAAACAAATGCAAATCAATAGCTCCGATCGCGACGGGTGTGGCTGGACATCTGAGCACAGGGGAGCCACGCATATCAATAGCTCCGATAATGACAGGCGCGGCCAAACATCAGTACACAAAAGCGCCACTCATATCTATGGCTCTGTTAGCGACGGGCGTTGGTAAACATCGAATCACAAAGAGCCACTCATATCAATAGCTCTGACAACGATCCATAGAGGATAAATACTGAGTCTCATCAGCAGCCAGTCAGACTAGCTTGGTCTAGTCAGAAAGGCACGAACTGAGGAAGCCTCTTGGATGAGAGGCGAAACGTCTTCACGGATATATACCAAGTCCAGTTGCAGTTGATTCAACTCCTTTGGATCAGCCCTCCATGGCTACTGTTGTCAAGCAAGTTCACAGGGTCTCTCTCCCTCTCTTCGACCTGACAGACGATGAGAATTTCCTCCTGCTGTCAAACTCCTTTGCACTGCTGTTGGACCTGACGAATGACAGATCTTCTTCTCCCCGGGAAAACCCCCGGAGAGCCTCTCAAGGGTTCAAGAAGTGGGGTCCCCCTGCTGCTGAGTAGTGTTCACCACAGGAATGAGTTGCACAACCTCCAGACACAGCTGCGTTGGTCACAGCTGACTGGGCTGACCATTCCGACCCGCATCCCAGCGCTGGACTCTCTAATCTTGCAGTGTACAGCAGCAACTGCAGAGACCCAGACTTCCTCTTAATTGGGGATTCAATAATCAGGTTTGTGGAATTCCCCAGGGAAATGACCTACTGTTTTTCTGGTGCCAAGACTTTGGATATCGTTGAAAATAGCTATTCTGCCCTAGATCGTCATCCCACTGTCCACCCTTTTATATAGACACAAATGACATTAAGGTCAGATAATCTATAAAGCTCAGGCAGAACTTTGCTACTCGCAATAACAATTGGAAGTCTGGGTAAACGCTTTATCTTCTCTGGTGCAATCCCCACACTAAAGAAATGATGCGAGTGGTTCATTCAACTTTATGCCTTTGGCCAGTGGCTGCAACATTGTTGCGTTGCTACTGGTTAGAGCTTCGTCAGTCACTCTGATTCCTTTTGGGAAAGGAGAGATCGATTCAGAAAAGATAACCTTAACCCCAATAGCAGCAGGTGTTATAGGTGGGCCATAAGGCCCACCTATAACACCTTGGGAGTCCAGGCCTGTCCAATAAGGTGGAAAAAGAATAAGAAAAATAAAGCTGAAATACTTTCACAGCTATAAGTAAAATTAAGTCATACATTTGGTGATGGAAGACTTAAAACTGTAACGCAAAATGAAGCACAAAACAGTGATGGTTGGCCTTTAAGTTCAAGTTGCATTTTTTATAGCGTTTTTAGGAAACAATTTCTTAATAAAAATAACAACCCCCTGCCTAGTCAATTAAACACAACTACCATATTTGTATTGTATGACCAGCCAATCAATTATAATACAAGGTTGAACTTACATTTACGTAGAGACGCTAGGTGTGCGGCACTAACGTGGATATTTTCTTGACAGTAAACAAAGCTAAAACTCAGCAATGTGCAACTTAGCTGTCATTCAGTTAATATGGTTGTAAGAACGGCACACACACGATGTTTCTCATGTTATGGCTTGTCTCTCCGATATTAAGTGATGGATGTCACAAAACGTCCTCTGGCTCAATGAGTCCAAATCTGGGGTCCTTTTATTCGGCCCCCTATCATAACTGGTGAGCTAGAAAAGAGTCTAGGGAACCTGTCCTCTAATGCAGCGTTTCTCAAACTTCTCCTGGCGGACCACTTGTCCTGCATGTTTTAGATCTCTCCCTGCTCCAACACAGCTGATTCAAATGATCAACTCATTATGAGCTCCCGAAGCTGCCTAATAACAAACCTGATCATTTAAATCAGTTTTGTTGGAGCAGGGAGAGATCTAAAACATGCAGGACAAGTGGTCCGCCAGGAGAGGTTTGAGAAACGCTGCTCTAATGTCACACACTCTGCCTGCAATTTGAGTGTTTTTGTTGTTTGTTTTTTTTACTCCATGCTCCGTTTTGACACACAAATCATTAAGGTAGTAAAGTCTTGCTTTCTCCAAATTAGGAACATTGCAAAGTTAAAATGTTCCATCTCAAACAGACCTCGAAAAAGTCATCCGTGCATTCATCTCAACAGGTCTGGATTATTCTAACTCCCTGTATTCAGTCAAAAGTCCATCTGCCACCTCCAGCTCGTCCAAACCTCAGCTGCCCGACTGTTAGAAACCTGCAGGAGACATCATTCCCACTCTCGCAGCGCTTCACTGGCTACCTGTTAGGTACAGGATGGATTTTAAACTTTTACTAACTACCTTTGAAGCCCACCTTGGCCTCGCGCCTACATATATCACTGATTTACTCACACCCCATGGGCCCGGTCGCTGCTGTGCTCCTCAGGCAGCTCCCTTTTAACTGGTCCCTCAGCCGGCCTCGGTACTAGAGGCGACCGGGCGTTTTCTGTAAGCGCCCACAGCTGCGGACCTCCCTGCCTGAGGAAATTAGTCTGGCAACCTCACTGCCTTCTTTCAAATCACTTCTTAAAACTTACTTCTACAAGAAGGCTTTTTTTTATAGTAAAGCCACTGTTGCCCAATATTTATTCATTCATTTATGATATTTATATCTTATACTTTTATAATTTTACATTTTTAATTCTTTCTATTTTTATATTTTCCTTCATCACCTTGTTTTACTTGTTTGATCATAACACTTGTCTTATCGGCTCTAATTCTCTTTGTTTGATGACGCTCTTGTGACTTTATCCTGATCGTGTTTTACCTTGTTCTGTGGAGCGGATCTGGCATTACTGTGTCCTATATTTGTATTGTATTTTGTTATTTTATCTTGACTATGTGTATTATTTTATCCTGTTGTGTATGGCACCTTGTAATGTTGTTTAGAAAGGTGTGATAGGCTCCAGCATCCCCGCAACCAGGAGAGCAGAATAAGCGGTTTGGATAACGGATGGATCCATCCACCCATTACCCAAACCGCTTATTCTGCTCTCAGGGTCGCAGAGATGCTGGAACCTATGCCAGCAGTCATTATTATTATTTGTATTATTATCATTATCATCATCATCATCATCATCATTATTATTATTATCATCACTACTATTATTATTATTATTATTATTATTATTATTATAAGAAAGTGGTTTGAAGGAGTAGCACTCGCATCGGCAGTAAGTTGTGGCCGGGACAACCAAGCTCCAGTGAATGATTCAGCTGATATTAGCTCAGTTCTGCACTCCCAGTCGGTGACTCCTGCTGTTCTAGTGGTGAGTTCATAAATCCACTTATGCATCATGGGAAATGTCTTTCCTGCGTGGTACACGGTGCTATTTAAGAGTGGTATTGTTTACACGTTTGTAATTGTGGCAACGTTTTTGGATGAGCGCGCATGTGGCTGTATAATCTGATGTGGCCTAAAGGATGTTTGTGCTTTCATTTGTTGTGTAACCGGTGAAGGTGGTGGCCCAGTGTTCAGGTTTATTCCTTATGCAGAATTGCCTCTTGCAGTACTGTATCAAAGCAAAATATTTCACAGATGTCTCCTTGTGCAGCTTCGTTTATAGCCTATGGTTTCGTGGACGTAGTGCGTGCGCGCCTGTGCACAGAAGTGACATTATGTATGCAATGTATGTATGCCTCTGTCACAGTTTATTATTTCTTTCATGAAACATGATCATGTTAATTATATACATTCAATAAAATCTATGTGAGGTGAACAAAATGCCCCCGTCAAAGCGGATTGCCTGTCCGTTCCTTATGCATGAGTGCCAACCCAGTTCAAACCGTTGCTCTCAACAAATCTACTGGGCAAGACAATTTCAATCCTTTTTTCTTCTTCATCTTTCTGCTCCACACATTTCTGAGCAAATAACCCATACTTTTAACCTTCCTATTTCTACTAGTGTAGGTCCCAGAGTCTGGAAAACTGCTCATACCGCCTCTCTGTATAAAGGTGGAGAAAAGGAGTGATCCAAATAACCATGGACCAAATCCAAATGGTCTTGTTTAGCTAAAAAATTCTACAGTAACTCGTAAATTGTCAACTTAAGGAATTTCTCAACACACACTTTGTTCTGAACTTGCATCAGTCCATGTTCAGGCTTTTGCACAGCACTATTTCTGCCATCACTTTGGTTGTGAATGACATATTTGATGCCTTGGATGAGAAAAAAACAAAAACATCGTGCTGCCATCTTCATATATAAAATATACCTTGCTTTTACACAGCTGAGGTGGCGTTGGTTTTTGGTTTTAGTTCAGGTGGGCATGCATGGTTCCTGAATTACCTATCTGATCGGCAGCAGTCAGTGAACTTGGGATATTTGTTCAGAGATTTTACTGATAACTAAGGTGTTCCAGAAGGTTCAATTCTGGGTCCAGTTCTTTTTACAATTTATATTAATATAGTTTTTCATCTTTAACTAACGGCCATGCACGGCCAAACAACCAAACCACTTTCTACATCCCATGAAGTTTACATTTTGGGGAAATTCAATGGGAGTTTGGAGCTGATGCTGTGTATTTACATATTTCAGCCTGTGTGTGTGTTTGGGTGCTCCATGTGTGTCGGCTCACACATACAGATTTGTGTGTATGTGCACACACTCAGTCACGACAGTGTCATCAGTCCCTAAACGTTAAAGTGATCACAACACGCACCAGCCGTGCATGTTCCACAAGTGTTCAGCTCGCACGAGAAACAACTCACACTGCTAACCCAGCTGCCCCGCTAGGGGCGACATAATCCACTGTCTCTGCAGACCTCCCAGCCTTTGTCTTCATAATTCAGCTAAAATCATATTTCATTGCATGGTCCCCTCCCCCTCTATCTACAATTTTTTTCTCTTCTTCTTTTGCCTGGATGACATCTGAAGCTCTCTTGTGGGACGTGCAGAAAGCCGATCACAGCTCCGTGATCAAGACCACTTACTGAAAATGTGTTGAGAAAGTCACAAAAAAAAAAATCAATGTTCATCCTATTTCTGTTTGGAGATACAGAGATGCTGCGCGACAATGACAGATCTTCCAGCGGATGGCCCGGTAGTGTTGTTTGGGTTGCAGGCTCCACTGTGACACCAAGACCCATTGCTCTCCCTTCCAGACAAGATCCAACAATTGATCGCTCTTTACCGGAGGGAGCGAAGGAGGATTGCGGGACAAAAAAAAAGACAATGAAAGTGGACAGATGGTGGGTGGGAGAGAAAGACAGAGAGGATGGGAGAGTGAGAGAGAGAGAGAGAGAGGGAGAGAGACATTCAAAAGCAGTAGAGATTAAAGAAGGCAGTGAGGGAGGCAGAGAGACAAAAAGTGAGAGATGGGGTGAGGGACAGGGTAGAGAACTAATCAAAGACCTGCCTTCCAGTTTTGTGGAGCAATAAATCTTAAAACTGTGAGAGAGAGAGAGGGAGAACAAAGATATGGAAGAAAAGGACGAAGGTAGATAGAGATGCAAGGCGGTGGAGGGTAAACTAAAGCACATCTGTTTTAAAGATAGACACACCAAATGGATCAATAAGCAGAGGAAACAGCGTCCCCACTCCTCCACCATGAAGTGTGGTGCTTAAGGAACCACCCAACAAAGCCACAAAGAAAAAGATGTATGTTTCCACATATTTTCGCAGTAAAATGGGATATGTGGGGAGCTAGCTATATTCCCGCATATCTGCAAGGACTGTTTTGCACCAGTTGGGGCTAAAATTCTTGCAGGCTATTACAATTTGCATTCTCGATGTCCAATGTAAAGGGCTGAAGTAACATTTAGACGTTTTACACCATGTCTGAAAAACCACACAAACAACACTGCAGTAATGTCACACATGTATATATGCACATATAGATGTTTTACACCATGTCTGAAAAACCACACAAACAACACTGCAGTCGTCTCTCCAACGGAGGACTTGTGCACATGATCTGAGACTACTGACACTCTAAATATCACACTGTTGAAAATACTACGCTGCGATAGCAATATCCCAGACCACACACACACACACACACACACACACTGTCATTTTTGACTATTTTTTTTTTATTGTATTCCCCTTGAAAAGTGTGCAGTGTCAAAGTTTGTGTAGACTTCATATTTCATATAGTGGTGAAACATGGTACCCTACTACACAGCACATATAATGGTGGAACATGGTACCCTACTGCACAGCACATATAGTGGTGAAACATGGTACCCTACTGCACAGCTCATATAATGGTGGAACATGGTACCCTACTGCACAGCACATATAATGGTGGAACATGGTACCCTACTGCACAGCACATATAATGGTGGAACATGGTACCCTACTACACAGCTCATATAGTGGAGGAACATGGTACTGTACTACACAGCACATAGAGTGGTGGAACATGGTATCCTACTGCACAGCACATATAGTGGTGGAACATGGTACCCTACTGCACAGCTCATATAGTGGAGGAACATGGTACCCTACTACACAGCTCATATAGTGGTGGAACATGGTATCCTACTGCACAGCACATATAGTGGTGGAACATGGTACCCTACTGCACAGCTCATATAGTGGTGGAACATGGTATCCTACTGCACAGCTCATATAGTGGTGGAACATGGTACCCTACTACACAGCTCATATAGTGGTGGAACATGGTACCCTACTGCACAGCACATATAGTGGTGGAACATGGTATCCTACTGCACAGCACATATAGTGGTGGAACATGGTACCCTACTGCACAGCTCATATAGTGGAGGAACATGGTACCCTACTGCACAGCACATATAGTGGTGGAACATGGTACCCTACTGCACAGCTCATATAGTGGTGGAACATGGTATCCTACTGCACAGCTCATATAGTGGTGGAACATGGTACCCTACTGCACAGCTCATATAGTGGTGGAACATGGTACCCTACTGCACAACTCATATAGTGGTGGAACATGGTACCCTACTGCACAGCACATATAGTGGTGGAACATGGTATCCTACTGCACAACTCATATAGTGGTGGAACATGGTACCCTAGTGCACAGCACATATAGTGGTGGAACATGGTATCCTACTGCACAGCACATATAGTGGTGGAACATGGTACCCTACTGCACAGCTCATATAGTGGAGGAACATGGTACCCTAGTGTACAGCTCATATAGTGGTGGAACATGGTACCCTAGTGTACAGCTCATATAGTGGTGGAACATGGTACCCTAGTGCACAGCACATACAGTGGTGGAACATGGTACCCTAGTGCACAGCACATACAGTGGTGGAACATGGTACCCTAGTGCAGTGGTTCTCAACCTTTTTGGGGTCCTGGACCCCCTGCGTATTTTTGATCTACCCTGAGGACCCCTCCACCTGATCTTGGGGGAGGGGGGTTGCAATTTGATAGAAACAGTAGAAACTGCGTTTTAAATTGCATTATAGCATTTATTCACTCTTTGGGGCAAAAATAAGAGCTTTCAGTTGTAACTTATATATAGTTAACAAAACAGAATTCTTATGCAGTAACTTTCAGATATATGTAACAACAGAATTTTTATGCAGTAACTTTTAACAATGCAAACGGGAGCGAGATCTCTTATTAAAATACAATAAATTACACTTGTGAAACAGATGTAATTAGAGAAAAAAGTCCTGTTACCCTTTATAGTTTAGGTAGATAAAGGTCTCAGTCACATTTGAGTAAAATAATCCTATTTCTATAAATGTCATAGGATCTTTTTTTAAAGATATTTTATTTTCACGGACCCCTTGCAATTACACCACGGACCACTAGGGGTCCGCGGACCCCCGGTTGAGAAACACTGCCCTAGTGCACAGCTCATATAGTGGTGGAACATGGTACCCTAGTGCACAGCACATATAGTGGTGGAACATGGTATCCTACTGTACAGCACATATAGTGGTGGAACATGGTACCCTACTGCACAGCACATATAGTGGTGGAACATGGTACCCTAGTGCACAGCACATATAGTGGTGGAACATGGTACCCTACTACACAGCTCATATAGTGGTGGAACATGGTACCCTAGTGCACAGCACATATAGTGGTGGAACATGGTACCCTATTGCACAGCACATATAGTGGTGGAACATGGTATCCTACTGTACAGCACATATAGTGGTGGAACATGGTACCCTAGTGTACAGCACATATAGTGGTGGAACATGGTACCCTACTGCACAGCACATATAGTGGTGGAACATGGTACCCTAGTGTACAGCACATATAGTGGTGGAACATGGTACCCTAGTGTACAGCACATATAGTGGTGGAACGCGGTACCCTAGTGTACAGCACATATAGTGGTGGAACATGGTACCCTAGTGTACAGCACATATAGTGGTGGAACATGGTATCCTACTGTACAGCACATATAGTGGTGGAACATGGTACCCTACTGCACAGCACATATAGTGGTGGAACATGGTACCCTACTGTACAGCACATATAGTGGTGGAACATGGTACCCTAGTGTACAGCACATATAGTGGTGGAACATGGTACCCTAGTGTACAGCACATATAGTGGTGGAACATGGTACCCTAGTGTACAGCACATATAGTGGTGGAACATGGTACCCTAGTGTACAGCACATATAGTGGTGGAACATGGTATCCTACTGTACAGCACATATAGTGGTGGAACATGGTACCCTACTGCACAGCACATATAGTGGTGGAACATGGTACCCTATTGCACAGCACATATAGTGGTGGAACATGGTATCCTACTGTACAGCACATATAGTGGTGGAACATGGTACCGTATTGCACAGCAAAGTACTTTTCAGCTGTTAGGATGTAAAGAAACAGATGCACACACACACACACACACACACACACACACACACACACACACATAGTTGCATACTGTACATTTAGGGATATGCGTGCATCGGTACACATGTATAATAAGAATGAATGACAGTGTGCCTACAGATGAACGTTTGGTCACGTATCCATGACATCATGAGACGATACCACGAGTTGTCTGTGAATGTTCTCATTCATCCAGGTCATGGTTATCCAAAGTCCAGTTGCACTTGATTCAACTCCTTTGGATGATACCACGAGTTGCATTGGAGAGGAAGGAAACAGAGTCAAATCGAATCACCCATACCAATGTAAGTGAACAAATCTGCCCCCCCCCCCATTTTTCTCGATCATCCTTTATTTTGTCTTTTTTTTTGTTTCTTTTTAATCGCCCCCCCTCATCTTTTTTTCATACAACCAGTTGTGAGTTTCCCTCTCCTCTCCTTTGAGTCCAATACTACTTTTTTCTTTTTTTGGATTGAAGCTGCGTACATTCTTCGATCTTTTGAATTTTGATTCAGTAATAGCTATCTTGTATTTCAAATGCATCTAATATTGCAGTGCTTATATCTGTTGTACTTGCTATGATGTCCTTCTCTCTCTCTCTCTCTGTGTCTGAGCCAGTTCCTCGGGGATCAAAATAAATCCCTCTTTCATTTCCACTGAACTTGCCTGTGTGTAGGTCATGTGTCAGTGCGTCAGTGCTGTTCAAAGCCCTTTTTCCCCCACACGGCTTTACAGACTAGTCTGGTTAACCCTGTCGCCTCTGCAGAGACAGATGAATCTGTTTTATCAGAGCTATCATTGCTAGCAGAAATAAGAACTGTACAGGACTTCCCTCAGCTTATATTTGATAGTTTTCACCCGTAATGTGGATGACAGGAACAGTCTTTCATAGCTAACAGACATGTGCTGATAGACTGCACCAGGTTACCCTCTTACATCATGTGAAATGGCTAAAAAATGAGACCTCGCGGAGTCACTCACCTAACCCGAGCAGCATCTCACACTGCTACTGATGGGCCAGCACAGGTAAATGATGCTACTGTTACTGACTCTCCTAAGCTAGCAACTCACTCACCTCCCCCGACTATCGATGTATTTTGCTACAAGTCAGCTATAGCACTGCCTCTCCTAAGCTAGCTACTTACTCACCTTGCCCAGCTATCCACTTGTTTAACCCTTTGTTTCCTAACCCATGGCTGGACTAGGGCTAGGGTTAGTCTACAAGTACACGGGTATTTTTGAAAATGTAGTTTTTCCTCAGTCCTCTGGTCTTAAAAAAAAAAAAAAAACTTGTTCAAATCCATCCATCCATTATCCAAACCGTTTATCCTGTTCTCAGGGATGCTGGAGTCTATTCCAGCAGTCATTGGGCGGCAGGTGGGGAGACTACCTGAACAGGCTGCCAGGACACACACACACACACACTGACAATTTAATACGGCCATTCACCTGACCTACATGTCTTTGGACTGTGGGAGGAAACCGGAGCCCCCGGAGGAAACCCACACAGACACGGGGAGAACATGCAAACTCCACACAGAGGACGACCCGGGACGACCCCCAAGGTTGGACTACCCCGGGGCTCGAACCCAGGACCTTCTTACTGTGAGGCGACCGCGCTAACCACTGCACCACCGTGCCACCTCTCTGTCCAAATGAAAATGCAAAAACACATGCTACACAACACAATGAATATGCTGTCAAAAGCATGCCAAACAAACAGGCGGCGATATAACCCTAACCCTAAAGCCAAGCTGGCTAATCAGAAGCCATGGATTGAAGTACTTTGATTGGACTTGGAGTGACCAGCACAGCTGTCCTGCTTGTTCCTCTGTTCTTCATGGTCATCATCTGGCCTGCTAGAACTTGGAATGTTTTTATGGAGAACCTGCATGAGCAGATTGATGTTAATTTACAATAATGACATGTTTTCCATTTAGTTTAGTTCCTTTACTTTTTGCTCTCAACAGCCGGTCACCCCTACATCGCCCCCGCCACCGTCCACCACAATACACGTCATCACAGTTCGTGTGCCACATAACACAGAGCGGGCTACCGTAAAGAGTGGTATAGAGGCACCAACAAAAGTTAACTTAACAATCTCCACTCTTTTTAAGAAAATACCCGCAAAAAGGTTAACACTCAATGTCCATGTGTGCTTTGCCAGAAAACATTCTGTAAGAAAAACATAACATTCAAGTCTTTAAAAGACTTATAAGTCCTTAACAGTCTTTATATAGCTATATATGTTTGGGTTTTTTTGACAGTTGCTCCTCAAGTTTCCACTGTCCATCCTTCAATGCTTTCAGAAGCACCAGGGAAGAGGCTCCTTTTTTGGTTAGACAGTCTGCCAGCTGTTCCTTTGTGGCTGACCACATGATGCAATGAATCCTTTCGTTCTGAATAAGTTATTTGATGCCACTTATTTCTAGTCTCAGTCTTTTCTCTGTCACCGATTTGGTGGACTTGATGGCATCCATAAGAGAGTACTTGTCTGTGACATATACCACAGGCAAGATGTCCTGTGTGATGTTTCCTGTGGTGAGTTCCGAGTAGAGGGATGACAGAAATATGGCATTGTCAATACCATCAGCAAGAGCAAGTGTTTCTCCGGCCAGAGTACGCCGAACTAGTCTCCTGATCTTTTTGGATTGCCAACATACAGGTGAGAAAGTCCCTTCCTTGCCCATCAGCCCAATGAGATGCCCTCCTTGTGTTCCGCCGTCAGGTAGGTTACCCATAGAAGCATCACTGAAAACAACAAGCTTCAAAGAGTTATCATTTCCTAAGTTCTGAAATTTTAGGAAAACATTTTCTGATTTCAGTTTCCTTACTACTTTGTTTGCTTCATGCATGGTTTGCACAGTAGCATGTTTTAGGGTGGATGCGAGGATGCACGGATCATACAGTGGCTTGCAAAAGTATTCATACCCCTTGAACTTTTCCACATTTTGTCACGTTTTGACCACAAACATAAATATATTTTATTAGAATTTTATGTGAAAGACCAAAACAAAGTGGCACACAATTGTGAAGTACAAAGAAAATTATACATGAATTATACATGATTTAAAAAAAAATTTACAAATAAAAAACTGAAAAGTGCGGTGTGCAAAAGTATTCAGCCCCCCTGAGTCAATACTTTGTGGAACGGCCTTTTGCCGCAATTACAGCTGCAAGTCTTTTGGGGTATGTCTCTAACAGCTTTGCACATCTACAGACTGAAATTTTTGCCCATTCTTCTTTGCAAAACAGCTCAAGCTCAGTCAGATTAGATGGAGAGCGTTTGTGAACGGCAGTTTTCAGATCTTGCCACAGATTCTCAATTGGATTTAGGTCTGGACTTTGACCGGGCCATTCTAACACATGAATATGTTTTGTTTTAAACCAGTCCATTGTAGCCCTGGCTTTATGTTTAGGGTCGTTGTCCTGCTGGAAGGTGAACCTCCGCCCCAGTCTCAAGTCTTTTGCAGACTCCAACAGGTTTTCTTCCAAGATTGCCCTGTATTTGGCTCCATCCATCTTCCCATCAACTCTGACCATCTTCCCTGTGCCTGCTGAAGAGAAGCACCCCCAGAGCATGATGCTGCCACCACCATGTTTGACAGTGGGGATGGTGTGTTCAGAGTGATGTGCAGTGTTAGTTTTCCGCCACACATAGCGTTTTGCATTTAGGCCAAAAAGTTCAATTTTGGTCTCATCTGACCAGAGCACCTTCTTCCACATGTTTGCTGTGTCCCCCACATGGCTTCTGGCAAACTGCAAACAGGACTTCTTATGGTTTTCTTTTAACAATGGCTTTCTTCTTGCCACTCTTCCATAAAGGCCAGATTTGTGCAGTGCAGGACCAATAGTTGTCCTGTGGACAGATTCCCCCAGCTGAGCTGTGGATCTCTGCAGTTCGTCCAGAGTCACCATGGGCCTCTTGGCTGCATCGCTGATCAGTGCTCTCCTTGTTCGGCCTGTAAGTTTAGGTGGATGGCCGTGTCTTGGTAGGTTTGCAGTTGTGCCATACTCTTTCCATTTCCGGATGATGGATTGAACAGTGCTCCGTGAGATGTTCCACGCTTGGTAAATCTTTTTATAGCCTAACCCTGCTTTAAACCTCTCCACAACTTTATCCCTGACCTGTCTGGTGTGTTCCTTGGACTTCATGATTCTGTTTGCTCCCCAATATTCTCTTAACAAACCTCTGAGGCCATCACAGAACAGCTGTATTTGTACTGAGATTAGATTACACACAGGTTGACTCTATTTAGTCATTAGGTCAACATTCGATCATTCAGCAATCATCAGGCAACTTCTGAAGGCAATTGGTTGCACTCAGAGAAAAGGGGGCTGAATACTTTTGCACACCGCACTTTTCAGTTTTTTATTTGTAAAAAAAATTTAAAATCATGTGTAATTTTCTTTGTACTTCACAGTTGTGTGCCACTTTGTGTTGGTCTTTCACATAAAATTCCAATAAAATATATTTATGTTTGTGGTCGTAACGTGACAAAATGTGGAAAAGTTCAAGGGGTATGAATACTTTTGCAAGCCACTGTATGTGATATCCGGCCTGCTCTGTCTAGCCACCCATAGGAGTTGACCTATTTTTGACCTTAGTTTGTCAGTCTCACAGTCTGTAAGAGGAGAATCACACTTCAAAACTCTTGATGAGTCCATGATAATGGGCTGAATATTTTCTATGTAGATCTGTTGTTGCATCTCCACTCCACATTTTACTGTGGCAAATTCCATCCCCACATAATGAAGCTGTTATGCTCCTCACGTCCCACCTGAAAAGCTGTTTTGAGGTGGGAAATGACTGTGGTGGCAAATGTGTGCGAGCCACCCCAAATGAAGTCATCGACATGACAAGAAAGAATGCCAGTTACACTGCAGTGTTCATCAAGCCAGTAGAAAACAGCAGGATCCACTTGTGACATTGTGGCCCCTGTCCTCAGCAGTGTTGCTTTGACTGTATTGTACCAGTAGAGTGATGCATCAGCTAGTCCATAGATACATTTCCCGAGCTTCCACAATATTCCTTCGCTTTTGGCTTCAAGAGGAGGACGAATGTAAATGTCCCGAGACAGCTCAGCTCCCTGAAGAAAAGCTGACTTGATGTCCATGGGGTGTAGTGACCACTGTCTCTGGCATATAACTGACATAATTAACCTGAGGGACTCTGAGGAGCACGTAGGAGAGTCTTTTGGAAGTTTTTTAGTGTTAAATTCCTCAAAGCCCCTTGCTACTAGACGTGCTTTGGGTATTATACCATCTGGGGTTTCTTTCAGTGTACACACCAACCTGGTGGACACCTGCTTTTGACCAATGTCTTTTACCTCCTCAAACACTACATTTCTCTTCCAATTACTAATTTCATCAAGTTTTGCATTGTCAAATGAAACATCCTCTGTGACTAACACATAATTTTCATGCACAATTTCATCAGGTTTTACATTGTCAAATGAAACATCCTCTGTACTTAACACATCATTTTCATGTCTATCAGAGCATATTTCAATATTGTTCAGTGGCTCGATCTGAAGATTGTCTACCTGAGTAAGATCAGCTGACCTCATAGCACCTGCAATGTCAGTGGGTTCTGAGTACTGTAGGTTGTACCAATTCTTGTGCTTTCCTGTAGCCTTTCCTGCTCTTCCCATCACTTTTGCTGTGTGAGAAATACCGGTGTCATTGTCCACATAGCTAATTATCTGTCCTGTTTTTAGTGCTAGAGAGCCTCCTACTTTTATGCCTAGTGGCTGTTGATCATCCTGATGACTGACACCCTCAGCGTCATCTATAGCATTGCCTAGGACCCCTGCAACATTCCTAGTATCACTGTCATTGTCCAGATCATTATCAATATTAGTATTACCCAGAGTGTCATTTTCTGTAGGGTGCTCTAGACCTTCAGCACCAGCTACTTCACTGTGATCAGCATTAGCCTTCCTTAGCCTAGAGTGATGAACCCTGACATAGGTCCCACCATTACATACAAATACCACCACTCCATCTTGTCCTATCACAACTCCAGGGCCTTTCCATTCAACACAGTCTGTCCTCTTGTAGAAAACGTTGTCCCCGGTTTCATACCGTACATCTGTGGGACGAAGCTGCTTTCTTAGAGCTCTCCTTATTCTCTCTGAGCACTCTGCCTCTGTGAATGCTTTCCTTGTTGTGTGTAGCGCTGTTATGTGTTGTCCCACCCATGCACTCATAGTAGTGCCTTCCAAAGCAGGTGGCTTATCCACTAGGACAGAGGGAAGATCCAGATTTTGTCCAAATACCAGCTGGTATGGACTGAAACCGTGCACATTCTGCATTGTGTTCTTTGACATGAGTGCCCAATCCAGGGCCGTTCTCCAGTCACATCCATTGTCAAGTTTTACTTTCAACAGTATTTCCGTGAGCGTTTAATCATGGTGCTCCAGCAAGCCATTGCTCCATGAACTGTAGCCAGCAGTGGTCTTAATCTCAATATTGAAGTTCTCTGCCATGTCTCTCATTTCCTCATTGTTGAACTGCCCTCCGTTGTCACGGAAAAGTCGCTCCAGCGGACCGTGGACACTGATCCAGGAATGCATGATATGTTTCACTGTCACACTTGGTTTCTTGGAGGTGACAATACTACCAGCGCTGAACTGAATGAAGTGATCGATAATGTGGAGGTACCACACATTTGGTTCTAATTCGTGTAAATCCACTGCAACAGTCTCGATGTATCAGGGAGCCATGGGCAGACCAACAGCAGGGTTGGGCTTATTCTCATCATCCACATTTCCAGCATTCATCAGCAGTTTTTGAGTTTATCAGCTGACACATGGCCAAACTGCCTGTGAAGTTTCAGTAAAGCTTTGTGCTTTTGTTACTCAGTCATATTTTCTGTAATGGTTAGTACCATGTTCTCATATGTATCACTTGGGCAGAGTTTATCTGATATGTTTACACAAAAGTGCCCTGAGGAAGTAACCTCTAGAGCAAACGATTGTTTAAAAATTATCGCTTTATCGTTATCTAAGTCCGAAACAGCTCCTGCCCTTTTTAGTGAGGTTTTGCTCAGTAGTAAGGGGAAGTTGGATGGGACTACTTCTGTTTCTATGTAGCATTTTGTTTTTCCTACCTTGGCTGGGGAATTTGACTTTTCTTGTGGAATGCACAACTTGTCCATCCCCAAACTTGAAAGGCCTGCTACTCTCCATGATTGTCACTTCTTGTACTCTCTCATTTAGTCCCTCTACATAGTTATTCAGCCATTTTTCACCACAGACTGTCCTTGTGCAAGCTGTATCAATTATAGCTGATCCCAGAGCCTCAACCTTGGAAAACAGCGTTATGTTAAACTCCTCAGGTTCTTTGCTCCATTTATTTTCACTTGTAATCTTTACGTGTTCTTTCTCGTGTGGGCAATCTTTTACCCAAAGGTACTTGCTTTGACTAATTCCACACCTTGTCCGTCTTCCATACTTATCAAGCGGGTTAGTGGCAGCGAGTGGTCCTCTAGCTTGGCTACTTTGGGCTCATGACTGCTATCTTTTGTGATTTGTGTAGTAAACAGCATCTTGACTCACATTAAATGCTCACTTTTCTCGCCAAATACTCGTTTAAGCGGCGACTTCATATCGGCAAAAGTATGAGTACCGTATGCAGTTAATACCAGTTGCTTGTCTTTTACACCAAAGCCGACTGTATCCAGTAGTTTAAACACCAAAACCGCGTCGGGCAGAACCATATTAAACTTACGGATCTTATTGTATTTCTGTTCAAAGTCCGCAATACATTCAGCCAGAGACACCATCTTTCCTTGATATACGATCAAACTCCGAGTACGCTTCATAAGCACGGTCCTTCTCTTCTCTCATAAAAACTTTGTCAAGTTCCTGAATCAAAGTAGTCATTTCATTATCCTTATCGAGATCGTCAGCTTTTATTTCCCAAACGATATCCCTGGCCCTACCTTTCAGCGATAAAGCCACAGCCAATGCTTGTTTTTTCTTGTCTCCACATTTCCACTTCATTTTTCCAATTCTCGTAGGACTTCCCCTCGTAGAATCCTGGAGGCAATTTGTAGTTATTAGCAGCCATCCTTTGCTACCATATTAATTTACAATAATGAAATGTTTTCCATTTAGTTTAGTTCCTTTACTTTTTGCTCTCAACAGCCGGTCACCCCTACATCGCCCCCGCCACCATCCACCACAATACACGTTATCACAGTGTGTGTGCCACATAACACAGAGAGGCATCACTCGGGTTAGGTGAGTGACTCCCCGGGGTCTCATTTTTGAGCCGTTCCACACGCCATACCCCCTTGGTTCAAGTAGCTTTCACTCCTTACATCATTCATCAGCTGCTTCTCCGGGGTCGGGTCGCGGTGGCAGCAAGCTAAGTACGGCACTCCAGATGTCCCTCTCCCCAGCAACACCTTCCAGCTCCTGGGAGATCTCAAGGCATTCCCAGGCCAGATTGGACATGTAATCCCTCAAGTGAGTTCTGGGTCTACCCCGAGGTCTCCTCCCAGTTGGCCGTGCCCAGTAAACCTCCAAAGGAAGGCGCCCAGGAGGAACCCTAATCAGACGGCCGAACCACGTCAACTGGCTCCTTTCAACGCGAAGGAGCAGCGGCTCTACTCCGAGCTCCTCACCCTATCTCTAAGGCTGAGCCCAGACACCCTACGGAGGAAACTCATTTCAGCGGCTTATATCCACGATCTCACCGTTTCGGTCATTGCCCAAAGCTCATGACCATAGGTGAGGGTTGGAACGAAGATTGACTGGTAAATTGAGAGCTTTGCGTTCTGGCTCAGCTCCCTCTTCACCACAACGGTCTGGTACAGCGTCCACATTACTGCTGATGCTGCACCAATCTGCCTGTCAATCTCCCGCTCCATCCTACCCTCACTCGTGAACAAGACCCCGACATACTTGAACTCCTTCACTTGAGGCAACAACTCATCCCCAACCCGGAGGTAGCAATCCACCATTTTCCAGTAGAGAACCATGGCCTCAGACTTGAAGGTGCTGACTATCATCCCAGCCATTTCACACTCAGCTGCAAACAGTGGATAGCCGAGAATCACAGAGATACATACATATAGCTGTGTTATTACGTGGAGCACATTTTGCAAAGTGAGGACACAGTGAACATTCGTGCCGGGAGTCAGGGTCTTTGAAGGGACCTGGATCTTGTGGCTCGTTTGGTGTTGAGCTACTTGGTTTATTAGTGAAAAACAGCAGCGCTTCAGCAGTCAGCAGCAGCGTTACACTATACTGAATCTATCAACTGCATGAATAGCCTCACATACAAATGTATAGCAGCCTACATATTAAAGGGCTATATGAGTATAATTTAGCTCTTGTCCCGCTTAGACCTGTCAGAAATGATCCAGTCTTGTCCAAATAATGTGACTACCGCAGTGTTTTCTTACTATGTCATTTCTGACTCCCTTCCTGTCCCATCTCATATCTAACTGAAACTACCCACCAACAATTCTGCAACAAAGTTGTGCATATATGAAAATATTTCAAAGGAATAAATCGCATAGCTCCCTTCAGTGTCCACCTGTGTACGAGGAGTGGAAACTAACCCAGTCACTTTCTTCTGCGCCCTCCTCAGATGAAGAAGAGGATGGCTTTTTACCTTATGAAACCCTCTTTGCTTTTAAATGATCCTGTCCACCCTCTGTGGGCTTCCTTTTAATAGACTTTTTTAAAATTTTACTTCATCATCCAACAGCATCTCTTTCTCTTCCTCAAGTACAGACTCTGCCACTCTAATAGCAGTCAGCTGTATTTGCTTCTTCCCACCACAATTCATATCTCACCCAGCCAATTTGCTATTCCCCCTGTTCTCACTGTTTTCATTTTCTTTTTAATTCTGTTCATCCTCCCCTACCTGCTCATCCTGGCCATCAGCTTCCACCTGTTCAAGTTCTGTTACCTTCTCATTTTGATCACCTTTTCTAACCTGCTCAACCTGCCCACCTCCCTCTCCCGCCTGCTCAGTCCGTCCGTTTTCCTTTTGTTCTCCAGCCTCGGTCTCTTTCTGTTTCACAACCTGGTCTATTTCTCCTGCCCCTCGCTCCCCGGCCTCCTGCCTGCCCTGTGTCAACTCGGCAGCGCCGTCTCCAGCTGCAGATGTGCTGCTGGTGGCAGCATCGGGGGACAATGGCGGCCCTTGAGGATCAGACCTGCCCTCACTCTTTTCAGGACAAGACCTTATTAAATGCCCCTCTGACCCACAGCCAAAAAAATCATCAAACCAGATGTAACAAACACAATGTAGTCAAACTCGTCAATCTTGAATTTTAGCTTCAGATCCAAATCCTCTGCATTATTTTTTAAAATCATGAAACCTTGTCTCCTATAGGACACAATGTGTTTCAAGTGAGGAGAGTTGCAACTGGAAGAGACCATTTTTATCGGGGACACTAGCTGTTCGTACCTTGCAAGCTCCTTCTCCAAAGTGGCATCCCTCATGACCGGGGGAAGATTAGAAATGGTGATTCTCTTGGCAGGATTAACCAGCGGCAGAACGGGAGTCAACGTGTCCTTAATCACCACACCGCTGTCCACCTCCTGGTTGACTTTATCAACACTATCGATAAACATGACCACAGCACTGTTCATTCTGGATGTACATTTTATGCTTCCATATCCCACATGTCTGTGAATTTTCTCATTCATCCAGGTCATGGTTATCCAAAGGAGTTAAATCAAGTGCAATTGGACTTGGTATATATCCGTGAAGACGTTTCACCTCTCATCCAAGAGGCTTCCTCAGTTCGTGCCTTTCTGACTAGACCAAGCTAGTCTGACTGGCTGGTGATGAGACTCAGAATTTATCCCCTTGGAGTCGTTGTCAGAGCTATAGATGTCCATGGCTCTTTGTGTTCCGATGTTTACCAACGCCCGTCGCTAACAAAGCCATAGATATGAGTGGCTCTTTTGTGTACCGATGTTTGGCTGCGCCCATCGTTATCAGAGCTATTGATTTGCATTTGTTTGTGCCCAGCAGCACTCAGGCCCAACGAGAAGAACACAAACATCGGGACACAAAGAGCCATGGACATCCATAGGTCTGACAACAACTCCTAGAGGATAAATTCTGAGTCTCATCACCAGCCAGTCAGACTAGCTTGGTCTAGTCAGAAAGGCATGAACTGACAAAGCCTCTTGGATGAGAGGCGAAACGTCTTCACGGATATATACCAAGTCCAGTTGCACTTGATTCAACACCTTTGGGCATATCCCACATGTTCACCTACCACGAGGCAGCACTCCTCCACCGAGCATTTGACCACTGGAGCCACTTTAATCACATGCCGGCCTGTCAACTTTTCAAATGCCGTCCCTCCACCTCCCACAGCGGCCATATTGCTCCGCCGGTAGTGCCGCTACTGAAAACAAAACAACTCTACTTAAGACATGTCACAGAAAAGAAAAAAAAAACTCAAAGACAAAACACAACAAAAAGCACATGAAAAGGAAGAGACGAATAGAAAACAGCTCAAGTTTTAGAACCTCACCTACGCCGAAGTAACACGCTGCTACTCTGCGCTCACTCACACTTCCGCTCTGCTCCAAGAGAGAGACCAACATGGTCAGTAACACAAGATTCACAGAATGTAAATCATCTCAGGATGCTCCCCATGGTCAGCTCATCATCAACATCCACAGCAAAGTATATTTTTACAACACCACACGTTTCAAAAACTTTCCAGGTCTTCCATCATTTTGAAGTAGCAAACATCTACTTTTTTCATAAACACAAAAACAGCATCATCATCCCCAGCGTCCTCCATTCTGTTTCCTCTGCTCAGGTACACGGCCATCTTTGCACTCCCCAGAACGACATTAAGAAGCTGCATTTGGCCTTATTTTTCCGAGAGTACCTGTAGCCCAGAATGAACATGGGTTTGGAAAAGACCCCCCCAAACAACCGAAAAACATTTTCCAGTAATGTAAAAAGTGGCAGCAGTCGACAACATACCATGAAGCAATGAAAGAGTTTCACGATTAGTGCAAAATGGGCAATCACGGCTAACCTAAGAATTAATGAGAGACAAAAGCAATAACAGCCACGACACCATGTAAAACCCTCCACTACAGGTCCGCAGCTCTTTTGACCAATGGTGGTTTGTACAGCGCTCTCCACTCAGGTCCAACACTGTCACTCAGTCCTAAGTGAGCCCTCCATAGGGTGTCAGGTTTATCATTTAAATTGTCCCTGTGCAGAACTTTAACATACATTTTGTACACTGACCTTCCATTTGGATCATGAAAAAAAAAAAAAACAGCGGGATTCTCACGTTTTAAAAGAGGTCCCGTACAGTCCCTAAAATCTGTGGAAATGTTCATTGAAGGGAAAACATCATCCTCATCAGGTCTAACAGAGCCATTATAATAGATTTATTTCTGATTTCTCCCATTTTAGTGGCCAATCGATCCCTATTTTAGTTCAAACACCCACTCTCGTACTGCATGCGTTCGCCAACTGCATCTCTCCGGCCAGCAGTCTCGAAGGAGACGCCTCACCACTTCCGTTACAAGGCAAATCCAGGCCAAACCCCTGCTTTTTCTGACACACAGAGACGCATTCACGTGATGAACACAAGACAACTCCGCCTCCTCCCGAAGACTGCATTGCCAATTATTGCTGCTTCATCGAGTCCGGCCATAGTCGGATCTGACGAGACTGAGGCGCGAACCCCGGCCCCCATAACAGAGCCATTATAATACTGGATCAACGGTGTCCACTCACCACTTGTGAGAGCTTCCCTCCATTTATTAAGGAGCAGAGTGAGGACACGAGTTGATCTCAGTCCCAAGTGGGAGGCAAGAACAGCTGCATTGTCCATGTCTAGGCCTGCAAGCTGAACTTCATGTCCCAGAGTCACCACATTCGACACACACAACCGCCTCAGCAGAGTTGGCCCCACTTGACAAACTGCACTGAAACGGATGCCATGTATGATTGGTTCCTGGAGCAGCCAAAACAAAGAGCCATGTTGCCTCAGTCTCTCTTTGTTGAACAAATTCCACACCTTGAACAGCTCACAGTAGACGTCAGATAGGTCCTTGATGTTAAGCTGCTTTAAGTCCATCAAAACCGAAGACCTGTCCAGTCCCAGGCCACCTAGCTGACTCAGAATGGTGCAAGCCAGTGACCTCCACACTAACTCAGCAGGACCATACAGAAACCTTTGCAGGAACTGGAAATGGAAGGTACCCCCCCTGCTGCTCAGGTGGATCAGGCCCTTCCCTCCTTCGACCCTCGGCAGATACAGCATACACTGAGGCATCCAGTGCAGTTTGTCCCAGAAGAAGTTGACAAGAAGAGCCTGGATCTTGGACAGCAGGTCTGGTGGGTGGGGGGGGAGTGTCAACAACTGACAGGCGATGCCATAACATTGATGATATCAAGTTGTTGACGACCAGGACTTGACCTCTGTAGGACATCTTGGGTAAAATCCGCTTCCACTTTGCCAACGACCTTTGACCTTATCATGAACATTTTCCCAGTTTTTAAGAACAACAGACTGATCACCCAGAAACACTCCTAAATATTTCAGCCCCCCCCACCTTCCAAGTCAACCCCCCAGGCAAATGGAGCTTTTTCTCCAGTACACCCCCAACACTGGCAGCTTCGCTTTTGATCCAGTTAACTTTGGCTAAAGATATTAAGCCAAACTGGACAATGTCCCTCTCCAACATGTCAATATCCTGCTGACTGTTCACCAGAATTACTAGATCATCTGCATAGGCTGACAGTTTTAAGGGTGCACTACAACCTGGAATAGTTATACCCTGAAGGTCAGATCTGAGTCAGGACCAAAACCAAAGGCCCTCAATGTGAGCCATAGATATTCATGCTCAACACCATCAAGGGCTTTTTCTTGATCAATAGATATGATGCCGGCGTTGAGGCCAAACTGCCTACAGATCTCTAAAAAGTCTCGAATCAGAATGATGTTATCTGAACTCAACCTGCCAGGTAGGTAGACAGTAGGTCTGGTCACAATGAATCACCTGTTCCATCACTTTACTCAGTCTGGTTGTGAACACCTTTGAGAAGAGCTTATGATCAGTGCAAAGCAGTGACACAGGCCTCCAGTTTTTAATGGACTGTGGGTCACCTTTCTTGGGCAGTAAGGTGAGAACCGCCCGCCTGCAGCAAAATGGCAGATGCCCTCTAGTGAGACTGTCATTTAGCACTGCCAGCAGACCCCCCCTCCCCACCGACATGTTTTAAATGTGGAGGTTTGCAGCTCAGAGGAATCAGTTTTATAGGGGACATTAATTTTCCATGTCTCGCTAGTTCTCTCCACAACATTTCATTGCTAATGAACGGAGGGACTTTGGACAAAATTATTTTTTTGGCCGGATTAACCAGCGGCACCACCTGAACATAGGTATCCTGGATTACCACGCCTTGCTCCACAACTACGTTGACTTTATCAATACTTTGGAGAAACATAAAGACTTCACTATTCATTCTAGATGCGGACTTAACACTGTCATAGCCAACGACTTCACCGATTGCTAAACGGCAATCTTCCACCAAGCAACTGACAGACGGACAGAGTTTAACACCATGTCGGCATGTGAGCTCTCCAGCCCCACGCCGCCGACTCCGTGAGTCTACATGACTCACAGCCGGGCCGGTCGAAACCGCTCAATTGCACTCCGAGAGAGAGACAGAGAGACAGACAGAGAGACGTTGTATCATATAACATATGATACAACGTATTTTGTATCATGTGTTATTAATGCTTTGGCAATATGAGAATGCTTGTCATGCCAATAAAGCAAATTTGAATTTGAATTTGAGACAGACATAGAAAGAGAGAGACAGACACACAGAAAGAGACAGAGACACAGAGAGAGACAGAGAGATAGAGGGTGAGAGAGAGACAGAGATAGGGGGACAGAGAAGGAAGCAGACTTTCATGTGAAATTACCCATCTCTCCGAAGTTAAAGAATGATGACCGAGTCAATGTAGGCCTGCTTTTATTTGTTCAATCTATGATGATGATGATGAGTATGACGATGACAATTATTAATTCAATTAGGCCCAACTGTGAAGTGTTGATCTACACAAGAATGTGTCTAGAATGTGTCTCCTGTCCTGTCCCATTCCTTCACATAAATGTCAGATATGCTCTCCTGGCTGTTGTTACCCTCCACTAGAATATATTTATTCCAATAAAGACTTTTTTTTCTTCCACCCAATTTGTGGTAGTTGGTCATTGGGGGTCCAGAGGCGCCTTGCCTCAACATATACACTGTTGGTTTCAAGAGCAAAGTTCGAAAGTGGTGGCAACATAGAAATTTAGCATCCTGAGGAATCATATGCATCAAAAATTACAGAATAATTATCAATTAATAAATAAAAAACAAATCTCCCTCTTCTTCTGTCCCACTCTCTGCATGTTTATCAGTCTTTTATCCAGCCCCAACGCTGCTACTAGCTTGTTATTCTACACGAGCCCTTTAATAATGTATGTTTCCTTACCAAAGGAGAGCGTGTTAGGAGGGATGTGGCTGCATCAGGCTGATGCAGCTGCAGGGTGTTTTCATGTCACTTTTTTTCTACAATAAAGACCCACTATAGTCATACTGTGCAGCAAACCAACTTTGTTTGCTTGGAAAGAAATAAAATCAGCAGACTTTTTGCTTTTCATAGTTGAGCATAGTCAAAACACACTGAAAGTGTACCAGCACTGTTTTCATAGACCACATTTCCTATAATATTTTGCACAAAAAATGCAATAAGAATTTTTTACGCGGGGGACAATTAATAAATAAAGATGACTTAATTTGCCTTTAGGCAATGACAAAAAGGACAGTGATGAGGTGGTATATAAGGCCACTTAATGTCAAGGGAGGGCAACTTCAACACACTATCATCAGACCTCTTCAGTTCGCCTGTCCTATGGTCTGACAGGAAATGGCTAGCTGTGGCACATTTGGTGTGACACAGGGCACACTTGTAAAGTGATTGATGTGTAGATCAGCATACCTTTTCTGGAATATGAAAGCCCCTTTAGGCCACATAACCACTTGAGACTTTTAAAGTGCCGACTGTATTTTTGTATTGTTTCCTATGAAAACGTTGCACATTAACCAAATAGAGCACGGATAGGCAATGTGGTCCAGAAAGGTCCGGTGTGGGTGCAGGTCTGTGTTCCAGCCAAGCAGTTACACACCTGATTCTATAGATCAACCAATAGTCTTACTTCAACCAAGCAGTTACACACCTGATTCTATTAGTCAACCAATAGTCTTTGCTCAGGACCTTGATTTGTAGACTCAGGTGTGTAACTCCTTGGTTGGAACAAAGCCCTGCACCCACGCTGGACCTTTCTGGACCATGTTGCCTATCCCTGAAATAGAGGGACCAGACTTCTTTTTGTATCCCAGTGCCTTGAGCGCTCCACCTCTTTCTGAAGGTGAAGCAGTTTCAGTTTTGCTAAAGTGCAGGTGGGGCTTGAAGTGCAACGGTTGTCTGGGCTTAACTTGTGCGTGTTAACTGGAGGAGGAAAAACTTCCACAGAACTCTGATGTAAGAAAGGATAAAACAAGTATTTTTATTCCACAATTTGTAGTAGTTTCTTACAGGAATATTCAAAGTTAAGTTATCCTAATCAGCAAACTGTACTACGGTAAGAAAACCGTGTGGCTCTATCGCTGCTTGAGCCTCAGCTCAACCAAACAAAACCACATCCTCTCACGAGTTCACCTTCATAAGCCCACGAGACTTAGCTCTTAAAGCGACAGTAACCTAAATCACTGTCCTAACAGGAAGTTTAAATAGTGCTTTTTTTAACAAAATGTGGGTTTCCTCCGGGTGCTCCGGTTTCCTCCCATCATCAAAAAGTGTTAGGGTTAATACTCCTGCCTGTGCCCCTGAGCAAGGCAATGGAAAGAAGAACTGGAGTTGGTCCCCGGTTGCTGCAGCTGCCCACTGCTCTTATACAATAGGATGGGTTAAATGCAGAGAACAAATTCGTTGTAAGAATACAATCACAAAATAAAGTGGCTTTCATAATCTTTTTTTCAGAATTTGTTTATTTACATTACTGTCAAGCATTGTTGAATAAAATTTAACTATTATTAGTTGAAAATGTAAATTATGAGTATGTAAATTAGTAATACTTCATATTCTCAATCAGTACTACTAACTTATTGAGGATGTGATTCAGTCGTTTTGTGAGTTTCTTTCCAGGTCCATGTGGAATTCTGGTTAATGTATAACTCCTTTTGTAGACAACAGAGATGTGTTTTTTTTTTTGCCCCCCCCCCCAAAAAAAATTACATTCTAATTTATTTCAGTGGGAATATTGACAGTATACGTTTCCAATTCCTACTTCAGGTTTTAATCATTTTCAGGCATGTCTCATTGGTTTGTTAGTATTCACATTTTTTCCCCATTTTCTATGACAGTGATTTGCTGACGTTGGCTTCTCTGCAAGATTCTCAGCCCTGCTGTGAAATCTCCAGAGCTGCCTCCATAAAAACTTATATAGTTTCCAAGAGTGGGACGTGAGAGGTATGAAGTTGGATTTTTAATGGAAATGATGAGACTCGTTGGAAAAAGAGAGAGCAGAATAGTTCTGTGTGATATGGCATCATGTGGATGAGATAACTGACAGGTAATGGCTCTTCCCCATGCTGACATAACTTGGGAAACAGCAGCTAAATGTACCAGACACAAAAAGTCCATTTAGTGTCTGACTAGAACATAATCTATCATATTGAATTAGAGTGACTCAGTGTAGTGTAGTGACTCAGTGTAGTGACTCAGTTTAGTGGCTTAGTGTAGTGACTCAGAGTAGTGTAGTGTAGTGACTCAGTTTAGTGGCTTAGTGTAGTGGTTCAGTGTAGTGTAGTGACTCAGTGTAGTGGCTCAGTGTAGTGACTTAGTGTAGTGACTCAGTGTAGCGGCTCAGTGTAGTGACTTAGTGTAGTGACTCAGTTTAGCGGCTCAGTGTAGTGACTTAGTGTAGTGACTCAGTGCAGTGACTCAGTGTAGTGGCTCAGTGTAGCGACTCAGTGAAGTGGCTCAGTGTAGTGACTCAGTGTAGTGGCTCAGTGTAGTGGCTCAGTGTAGTGACTCAGTGTAGTGTAGAGGCTCAGTGTAGAGGCTCAGTGTAGTGACTCAGCGTTTGCCTGTTTTGTGTTTGGTCTTTTTTTTAAATTGGTTTTGATTGATTCAAGTTCCGCTTCCTCCCTGACTTTTATACACTGAGTGACAGATAAATTGTCTCCAACAGCATATGAAACAAAGGCCACGATTTGGTGGGTCAACTTGAGCTGAGAATACACTAGATGATTTTAAAAGTCAACATCAATTTGGCCCTGATGAGCGATTCTGAAGATCCTGGAGAGTTTGCACCGGTCTGCACAACATAGTTCAGGTCACCATGGACAGTCAGCACAGATCATGTTTTAGTGTGCGGGGATGTAAGATTCAAATCCCTCACCTCCTGATCGAGCCATCAGTCGGGGCACTGATGATAATATCAAGAACGTTTTACTTTAACGACTGTAATCAATTAATTAAGTTTCCTATATTAACCCCCTCGGGAAATTCAGTTACTGCAAATTAACACGTCCTAGTTGTGATCTGTGTAGCTAGGACCAGTGGGCTGCCGCCTTCATGCTGAACCCGGGGATCAACTCCAGTTCTTTTCCCATTGCCTTGCTCAGGGGCACAGACAGGAGTATTAACTCTAACATGCATGTCTTTTTGACGGTGGGGGAAACCACAGCACCTGGAGAAAACCCACCGCAGACACAAGGAGAACATGCAAACTCCACACACAGGACGACCTGGGATGACCCCCAAGGTTGGACAACCCGGGGTTCGAACCCAGGACCTTCTTGCTGTGAGGCGACAGCGCTAACCACTGGGCCACCACGCCGCCTTATCTGATCTTAATCTGGGCAAGTCTGAGCTCACTGCTAAGTGGGAGCATCTATGACAGAAGTCGTTTCCACCAGTGTTCTTGTCCTCAACTGTAATCCACAAACATCAGTCGTTAAATGAGTAATACTGAGTCTGTTCCCAGGCAATTAGGACTTTAAAAGTCCTCCAGTGTGTTTTGGGTTTACCAGGATGCAAAAAAAACACAGCCTTAGCTCACAATCACACAGGATGCTCCTTTGATTGCAGCTGCAACACACTGCATTTATGAGTCAACGCATTTTGGGGGTACAATAAGTTGAACGTGTCTCAATGGTCAATGTCACTTTCTGATTGACTGACCAATGAAATCACTTGAGATGAGGGACTAACATCTAAACAGCTGTGCAGTGCTCAATAACAGTGAAATACGAAGGAAAAGTTAATTATCCTTGTTTTGTCTTTTTAAAAAAAAAAAAAAACTAACAGTTATTACCATAAAAAAAAAAATGAATTAACAGTGCCTGGATGCCAGTGAGTTGCCTCTTGCAGATTTCCGGTGAGGAACCAAACCATCTCATTGAAAATCAGTGTCTCAAAAATGTGTAGCGTTTGGCTGCTGAGCAGTGAAAAAAGTTTACATCTCTTTCCAAAAGATGTTTAGATTTGCCTTCACTCGGGGCATCCGGGTAGCATAGCGGTCTATTCCATTGCCTACCAACTCGTGTTATTTAAGTGGGACTGAAAGTAAGACATCAAGCTGCAGCAGTCAGAGAAACTGAAGGATGATCTTATTAGACTTATCAACATGCTGCTGGACTCTGGCACACAGTGAACACATCATACCTGATCCACTGTCCTGAACCTGCTACAGCAACATAGAGCACGGTGTGGTCTAGTGTAAAGGCTAGTCTGGCTCTCGTAGTCTTCCATTTGTGGACAATTTTGCTGCCTTTAGGAACACAACATATTGCACTTTCTAGATCATGTCTGCTAGCCAGGCGAAAGGTTGAGTATTGTGTTTCAGCTATTACACTGCTGAAAAAATGTTACTTATAGAGACTTAAAACATTATATCATGGCATGATGAAAGTATAATATACCTAACAAATTATACCCCGGCAGATGAAAGTATTATATACCTAACACATTATACCCTGGCAGATGAAAGCATTATATACCTAACACATTATATCCTGGTGTGATGAAAGTATAATATACCTAACAAATTATACCCTGGCAGATGAAAGTATTATATATAGCTAACACATTATACCCTGGCAGATGAAAGTATAATATACCTAACACATTATATCCTGGTGTGATGAAAGTATAATGTACCTAACAAATTATACCCTGGCAGATGAAAGTATTATATACCTACCAAATTATACCCTGGCAGATGAAAGTATAATATACCTAACACATTATATCCTGGCAGATGAAAGTATAATATACCTAACACATTATATCCTGGTGTGATGAAAGTATAATATACCTAACAAATTATACCCTGGCAGATGAAAGTATTATATACCTACCAAATTATACCCTGGCAGATGAAAGTATAATATACCTAACACATTATATCCTGGCAGATGAAAGTATAATATACCTAACAAATTATACTCTGGCAGATGAAAGTATTATATACCTAACACATTATATCCAGGCGTGATGAAAGTACAATATACCTACCAAATTATACCCTGGCAGATGAAAGCATTCTATACCTAACACATTATATCCTGGCAGATGAAAGTATAATATACCTAACAAATTATACCCTGGCAGATGAAAGTGTTATATACTTAATGCATACTCCTGTATACTAAACACACATCTCCATAACAGTGGACATTAAGTCATTGTCAGGATGGACTCAAACTGCTGCATTAGATGAACAGTATTCAATTTCCCAAAACACGTATGCAACTTACTTCTAAGCAGTACCTCAGAAATATGGCCAAACGGCCTGATTCACCTGAAGTGTGGCAGTGCAGAAATGGAAACCCTAGCTATGAGAATATGCTTGCAATGTGTTCAAATGAGAAGCAAAAATGAAAGCCAAGAGAAAGACGACGAGATGGTTTCTTGTGATAGGACAAAAGGAACTTTCAGAGGAATTTGAATGGTTTCTAAGGATGAGATGAAAAGATATTAGTCTTGAATGTTCTTTTGTTCCCCTCTCTCTCTTTCCCTCCTTGCTCTGTCTTGCAAACCGATTCTCTTCATTTAGTTTTCAGGACTAAATTTGCCTGGCAACGGATGTGAAGACCCCATCTTATTTTCAGTCTTGTGAGACCTCGCCTTGATCGCCATCCAGTGCCTAGTTACTCAATTCCCCTCGTCTATTTCTATATCACTCACTTCCTCTCCTCCCTCAAACCAATGTCTCATCTGCCTTTCCTGCCATCTACACAGCCATCCTCCCTCCTCTTACTAGTCCCCTCTCTTCATCGCTTTTCTTCGCTTCTTTTTTTGGATTTTTCCCCTTTTTTCTCCCCAGTTGTATCAAGCCAATTACCCCACTCTTCCGAGCCATCCCGGTCTCTGCTCCATCCCCTCTGCCGATCCGGGGAGGGCTGCAGACTACAATGTCTCCTCCAATACATGTGGAGTCACCAGCCGTTTTTCACCTGACAGTGAGGAGTTTCACCAGGGGGACGTAGCGTGTGGGAGGATCACACTATTCCTACCCCCAGTTCCCGCTCCCCCTGAACCGACACATCGACTGACCAGAGGAGGTGCTAGTGCAGCGACCAGGATACAAACCCACATTCGGCTTCCCACCTGCAGACACGGCCAATTGTGTCTGTAGGGATGCCCGACCAAGACAGAGGTACCTGGTACCCAGATGCCCCCTTCTCTTCTTCACCCCAATGCACCCTGTACGTATCTTCACCTCCCTTTGTCTTCCCTCTCTATTTCCATGTCTGTACCTCCCTCTCTTTCCTCACTCCATACTCCTCTCTGTCTTAACACTAGAATGACCAGGGCGGTCGTTTGAATCATTCATCATCAATCATTGGGTAGTGATCGAAAGGGTGAGATCGCGGATACAAGCGGCTGAAATAAGTTTACTCTGTAGGGCGTCTGGGCTCAGCCTTAAGAGATAGGGTGAGGAGCTTGGACATCCGGAAGGAGCTCGGAGTAGAGCCGCTGCTCCTTCGCGTCGAAAGTAGCCAGTTGAGGTGGTTTGGGCATCTGATTAGCATGCCTCCTGGGCGCCTTCCTTTGGAGGTTTTCCAGGCACGGCCAACTGGGAGGAGACCCCGGGGTAGACCCAGAACTCACTGGAGGGACTACATGTCCAATCTGGCCTGAGAATGCCTTGGGATCCACCAGGAGGAGCTGGAGGGCGTTGCTGGGGAGAGGGATGTCTGGAGAGCCCTACTTAGCTTGCTGCCACCGCGACCCCACCCCGGAGAAGCAGCTGATGATGAGATGAGATCATTCATCAAGTACAAATACCAAACATTTGATGGTTGCATTTCATTATTGCTCATCTTCCTGTGACTGATATCATTGGTAAGACTATGGACCAGCATTAAGATATCACTTTGGACTCTAAAGTACTAATGAATGCCCATCTTAATTGTCCAGACTTTTCCAGACTAAAAGATGAATAATTAAAAAAAAAACTCAATAGAATGATCGATTATGAAAATCATCGTTAGTTGCGGGCTCTAGTCAAGATGTTAAATTGTGCCAGTCTGTTTGCGTGTGCAAACTGTCTAAAATCCCCCTTACGTTGTGTACAATGTGTAGTGAGAGAAACGCAACAGCAGCAACTGCACGCAGTGTGTTCAGGATGGTGAGAGAGACGAGCAGACAAACACATGCCCACCACTAAGCATGAGCAGACAGACACATGCCCACCACTAAGCATGAGCAGACACATGCCCACCACTGAGCATGAGCAGACAGACACATGCCCACCACTGAGCATGAGCAGACAGACACATGCCCACCACTGAGCACGAGCAGACAGACACATGCCCACCACTAAGCACAAGCAGACAGACACATGCCCACCACTAAGCATGAGCAGACACATGCCCACCACTGAGCATGAGCAGACAGACACATGCCCACCACTGAGCATGAGCAGACAGACACATGCCCACCACTGAGCACGAGCAGACAGACACATGCCCACCACTGAGCACGAGCAGACAGACACATGCCCACCACTGAGCACAAGCAGACAGACACATGCCCACCACTGAGCACGAGCTGACAGACACATGCCCACCACTGAGCATGAGCAGACACATGCCCACCACTGAGCACGAGCTGACAGACACATGCCCACCACTAAGCATGAGCAGACACATGCCCACCACTGAGCACAAGCAGACAGACACATGCCCACCACTGAGCACGAGCTGACAGACACATGCCCACCACTAAGCATGAGCAGACACATGCCCACCACTGAGCACGAGCAGACAGACACATGCCCACCACTGAGCACGAGCTGACAGACACATGCCCACCACTAAGCATGAGCAGACACATGCCCACCACTAAGCATGAGCAGACAAACACATGCCCACCACTGAGCATGAGCAGACAGACACATGCCCACCACTGCACGAGCAGACAGACACATGCCCACCACTGAGCACGAGCAGACAGACACATGCCCACCACTGAGCACGAGCAGACAGACACATGCCCACCACTGAGCACGAGCAGACAGACACATGCCCACCACTGAGCATGAGCAGACAGACACATGCCCACCACTGAGCACGAGCAGACAGACACATGCCCACCACTGAGCACGAGCAGACAGACACATGCCCACCACTGAGCACGAGCAGACAGACACATGCCCACCACTGAGCATGAGCAGAGACACACGCCCACCACTGAGCACGAGCAGACAGACACATGCCCACCACTGAGCACGAGCAGACAGACACATGCCCACCACTGAGCATGAGCAGACACACGCCCACCACTGAGCACGAGCAGACAGACACATGTCCACCACTGAGCACGAGCAGACAGACACATGCCCACCACTGAGCATGAGCAGAGACACATGCCCACCACTGTGGCACCACCTCTTCTACGGCCTGGTAGGAAATCATTTCTAGCATGACCTCCATGTCATCAGCTATGGCTGAATATTAGTAATGCCCCCCCCCCGGTCTGATATAGGAAGTAAAATATGTTACTAAGTTTGAACTACACTTTACCTGTCAACTACATACTGTTAATTAAATCTGTTCCTGTTTTACTGTCGTTACTGTGTGTGTGTATGTGAGACAGGGTGCTCATCCTCACATGTACTGTGTGACCGCAGTGACTGTGTGTGTGTGTGTGTGTGTGTGTGTGTGTGTGTGTGTGTGTGTGTTTAATGTCAGAGGACCAGAGCAGTGTAATGTCACACTCCCGTCCAGTTAATTAATTTTAATGTCCACCCTTAATTAATTTCACACAGTGGATTGTGGATGTCCCCCTGGAAACACCCTGTGAATAATAATACCTGAAGGGCCACAGTTCACTCACACTTTGTGTGTGTGTGTGTGTTTAATGTAAGGTGTATTTTCAGTGTACAACATGTGCATTTATGCGTCTGCATAATTGTCCGTGTCATTATCGCCTCACGGTGTGTTTGCACTGTACGTGTGTGATATGACCTTGCACGTGAGTAAAAGTTGCATAAAGTGTGTCTTCTCCTGCATGTGTGCACTTACTCGGAGACAGACATGATGTGTACACAGATTATTACAGGGAAACTCCTGTGTTTATTTGGCTCAGGCGCCGTTGCGCAGTGACTGTGGCTCTTTTATCCACACTGATGGCCTCTGGTACCCCAGCTTAGTCACAGCGGGGTGACTAGATCAGTTCTGACCCACTTGGTCATGGCTGAGAGAGGAAATACTTGCAACCAGAATATCTCTGCCTCAGACTAGAGGTAGTGGTTCTAGTGTAATATTGCATGTTGCCTAGCTGTTTTGACTTAGCTTTCCTTTTATCTTATATATATATTCCTTGGTAACTTGCTGTTTGCAGTTTTAATAGTATTGTGTGAGGTTTGATAGAGCTTTACATGAGTGACCAGTTTCTAGGCAATAGGCCTATTTTCAGTGTACCTCTTTGGCCAATTGCGTGTTAAGTGGCCAGGGTGTGGCCTTCATTCCTGGCAGACAGTTAGCAATCAGTGTTCTTTAAATCACTACTGCTAGTTGGAAGCTGAACGTCAGGCAAACAAGCCGAGAGCAAACAGGTCTAGGTTGAACAAAGGCTAGAGCGAACAAAAGCAAGCGTGACTTTTTCAAGCCAAGACTTCATCAAGTAAAGACTGTTCTTTTTAGATTCGGTCAGTCATCTGTATTTTGTGTACCTAGGAGAGACTATGTGTTTCCTTCACATTCCTGTCTTTTCCTCTTCCCGGGGCTGGCATAGACGTTGGGTCACTCCTAGGTGCTGTGACTCTATCAATCTCATCTATCCCACTCTCTCCACTTATGTTGAGCAAGTGGTGACGGGAGGGCTCTGAAATTGCCAGTCTGCGGTGCCGAAAGTTGAGTTTATCTCAGGCTACGCATCCTTGCTCTCCCTCAACTTTCTTGCTACTAACTTCTACCCTTCTACCCTTTCTATCCAAAACTTTCGAACGTGCTGTCTTTAACCAACTTTCTTTGTACCTCCACCAGAAAAACCTCCTGGACCCCAACCAGTCTGGGTTCAGGGTGGGTCACTCGACAGAGATGGCCCTCCTTGCAGTGACAGAATCGCTGCACTTGGCGAGAGCAAACTCTCTCTCCTCTGTCCTGATACTCCTGGAACTGTCAGCTGCGTTCAACACAGTAAACCACCAGATCCTCCTCTCTACCCTCGAGGGGCTGGGTGTCACAGGCTCTGCACTCTCAATGTTTGCATCCTACCTGACGGGTCGCTCCTACCAGGTGACATGGAGGGGATCTGTGTCAGAGCCTCGCAACTCCCCTTCTCATGTCCCTTCACTGGCTCCCAGTAGCTGCTCGCATCCAGTTTAAGACTCTGGTGCTAGCCTACAGGGCAGTGAAGGGAACAGCTCCTTCCTATCTCCAGGCCATGGTCAAGCCCTACACCCCTGCCCGACCATTTCGCTCTGCTGCCTCAGGACGCCTGGTTGCCCCGTCGCTCAGAGGCCCCTGCTGCCGATCGATCCGGTCACGGCTCTTTTCTTTCCTGGCCCCACAGAAGGTGGAATGAACTCCCCACTGATGTCAGGACAGCAGAGTCGCTGCCCATCTTTCGGCGCTGGCTGAAAACTCACCTCTTCAAGAACTACAACCCTGTTACTTGTTCTTAGCACTTATTGTATTCACTCATTAAAAAAAAAAAAAAACAAGAAACTCTTTCTTGCTCTTACTTTAGTACTGGTTTTGCTCTTAGATGCTTGTTCAAAGTCTGATGACTAGTCTGATGACTAGTAGTTTTCCTGATTTCCTACATTAAATGCACTTATTGTAAGTCGCTTTGGATAAAAGCGTCGGCTAAATGACTGTAATGTAATGTAGTGTGGGAAAGAGGACAGAGGGAGTTTTTCCCCAGGAGGGACTGAGCGGTGTGGAGAAGGATCAAATCAAATCAATTTTATTTGTATAGCCCAATATCACAAATTTGCCTCAGTGGGCTTAACAGCAACACAACATCCTGTCCTTAGACCCTCTCATCGAATAAGGAACAACTCCGTAAAAAAAACCCTTTAACAGGGAGAAAAAATAGGAAGAAACCTCAGGGAGAGCAACAGAGGAGGGATCTCTCTCCCAAGACGGACAGCGTGCAATGGATGTTGTGTTCACGCAATTTACATAATACAACATTGAAAGAGGATAACAGAATTATGAAGAACATGATGCACAGGATGCCAAGCAGCGTCCACATGCCAACGGAGCAGAAGAGAGTAAGGATGGAGAAGAGAGTAACAGAAGTGATCATAATGGAGAGAACAAATTAAATGGACAATGGCAGTATATGCAGGCTGGGGGATGAAAGGAGGAGGCACAGTGTAATGCTAAACTATCTAGAGTACTGTTCATCTCATCTCTAAACTATCTCGAGTACTGTTTATCTCATCTCTAAACTATATGGAGTACTGTTCATCTCATCTCTTAACTATCTGGAGTACTGCTCATCTCTAAACTATCTGGAGTACTGTTCATCTCATCTCTTAACTATCTGGAGTACTGCTCATCTCTAAACTATCTGGAGTACTGTTCATCTCATCTCTTAACTATCTGGAGTACTGCTCATCTCTAAACTATCTGGAGTACTGTTCATCTCATCTCTAAACTATCTCGAGTACTGTTTATCTCATCTCTAAACTATATGGAGTACTGTTCATCTCATCTCTTAACTATCTGGAGTACTGTTTATCTCTTCTCTAAACTATTTGGAGTACTGTTTATCTCATCTCTTAACTATCTGGAGTACTGCTCATCTCTAAACTATCTGGAGTACTGTTCATCTCATCTCTTAACTATCTGGAGTACAGTTCATCTCATCTCTTAACTATCTGGAGTACTGTTCATCTCATCTCTTAACTATCTGGAGTGCTGTTCAATCTCATCTCTTAACAGCCATTTCCAAACTATCCACATTTCAAGGGCAAGTCAGTGTGGTTGCTCAGAAAATTGTCACACAAGCCAATATTTCCTCATACCTACTTCAGCCTTTCTTAACTTGGCAGCTGCTCTTAACACAGTGTGGCATGTGTTCACACACTACGTTATGTCCTAATAGGTCATGCAATACATATCTGTTCAAGTCAAATAAAGTTCCTATCCTGACTTTTATGGAAGTGCTCATTCTCCCATTTGTGCTATCATTAAAACTACCTCTGGGCTAAAAGATAATCGTCTCCGTAAAAAAAGATATCTCCTCTGCTCATCACTATGCCCATTACTGCCATAGCGGCAGAATTCCAGGGAGAGCAGAGCAGTCCGTGATTAAAAAGACATATGGCTATAAAATTACTTGCACGGTTGAAGTCATGGCTGTTATGGTTGACAGTGTCAAACACAGGACAACAGAGCTACAGGCGTAAAGCAAAGAAGCTATTGCTAGTGATGTCCAACAATAAAACTACACTCTAATGTAAACCAAGCCAGATGATGATGACCCTGAGTTGACTGTTCACTAAATCAAAAGCTAAATGGAACGCTGACATCCGGCTTATGGCCTTGTACTCAATCATTACTGCTGTCTCTCCACCAACAATACAGCATCAATTTACTGCAAATGGCATATACTGTGCACAGCTTCAGGGTTGGCTCAAGTATAAGGAAGAAGAGGTGGTCCAAAACCAGTATAACCTTACGGTTGGCATGTTGTGGTTTGGGAATTGGTGTGGAAACAGGTATGTATATGAGTGGCTTATCAAAGCAAAAAAGAACACCTGCATGTTATTTACGTATATGCCTATATGTATGTGGATGCTATGCTACATACATTTCTGATATGCATGCATGATATACACCTAACTCAGACTGTGTAGAAATAGCAAATGTGACATCACTGACTGGTTTCTGAAGGGGCATTTTTAAACCTAAAGTTTGGCTTTATCCTTGTCACCATTTTTTTTCCAGCTTCTGGAGCCAAAACAAATCCAAATTTGGGCAATGGGGTGGACCATGGGTACAGCTGGTGTGAAACCTCGATGGCAGACAGGTCAATCAAGACAGGTGTGCCTCAACATGATACTTTTCTAATCCTTAATTTCTTCCTAACAGAATAATAATGTTCAAAATAAATACAAAAGTGTAATTAATTTCTTTCACGTGTAATCTGCAGCGAAACTACCATAGAGCAAGATCATGCAGCTGCATTGGGGCCCACAACAGTTTAGGGCCTGCACAAATGGACCCCTCTTTATCTCACCACTATCGTATCAAAGATCTCAAGCACTGTGTCTATGGTACACAGAATGATCAAAAATGCGCAGTGTGCCAGTGTATAATTATGGACATGTATACTATGCAGTAGAATAGACAATTTCACACAGCGAAAAGCCTGAAGAGTGCACCTGTGATGTAAGTAGAACTTTTTTAAGCTTCAGTGCTGCTTACAGAACTTGGCACAAGCGCCTCGGTCCTGACCGCATCACTGTCATGCCAATAATGATAGTAAAGCACACCCTCAAGTGTAATATTATGATTATACAACTGTTACCAAGAAAATAAAAGATATAATCAAAATGTATTCATATTGTGGGATAATTTGCCCTCAAAATAATAATTAAAAAAAAACATTTTGCCAGTGTTGTCTCAGTTTCTATGGAAATACACTGGGTCTGACTAATACCTGGAAATACACTGGGTCTGACTAATACCGGTAAAAAAAAAGTCAGCCACACCAGTAGACTCCTATGTAATGAAACCTACTTTACTACTCCAGCAAGTAGGCCAGTGCTTAGTATAATTTCTAGTCCCCGTTGAGTCAGCCAGCCAACTTGAGCTAATGCTTTCTAGATATTGTGGTATTTCCTAAACTGAATAAATACCAAACATATAAACACAAAACTGCCTTGCTAGCTCAATCTTATTGTAACTAAGGTATCTGTTGAGAAAAATATGTTTTCCATGGACAGATTTAGCTACTACGTCCGTGAACTTCACATGCATTTGTAAGCTAGTATGTATGTATGTATGTATGTATGTGTGTATGTATGTATGTATGTATGATTGGAATGCCAAAGTAGACCCTGAGACACACACGAACTGGAGAGGAAACATTGGGAAATTTGGTGTGGGAGAAACTAACAAGACAGGTCTCAGACTACTAGAGTTTGCGCACGAGCAACAACTGGTTCTGGCAAACACGCTCCACCCTCACAAGAACTTATGGAAAACTACATGGCACTCACCGGATGGGATAAACCACAGCCAAATAGACTACATACTAATGTTGAAAGGTTTCAATCAAGCATTGTATGAAATAAAACAAGATAATTTCCTGGAGCTGATATAGGAAGCAACCATGATTTGGTGATGATGACCATCAACATAAAGCTGAAAAAGCAGAAAAGAGAAAAGAATGGTTGAACCAAATATGACCTTGAAAAACTAAAAGTTGCAAATGTTAGAGATGAATTCCAAGCCAGAATTGGAGGGCGTTTTGCTGTTCTCCGCAACTTAGACAGTGTTGATGAAGTGACTTAAAAGTTCTCGGAAGAAATGAACAAAGCTGCACTAGAAATACCAGGTAACAAGAAGTCCAAGAAACATCAGTGGATTAAAGATAGAACACTGAAGCTATGCCACAGAAAATGTGAAGCCAAGGCTCTGAAATACAGCTCTGAAGAATGCAAGGAGGAATACAGAAAATGTAAGAGGAGTGAAAGCTGCTATGAAGAAAGATAAGCAGGAATGGATTGAACAAGAATGTCGAAGTATTGATAAAAACCTGAGGCACAACAAAAATAAAATAGCTTCCCAAACAGTGAAGAAATTAACTACAGAACAAAACGTAAAGACATATGCTATTAATGACACAAATGGACAACTGATCTCAGACAAAAAAGTGATTGCAAAGAGGCGGGCAGACTACTACAATTATCTTTAGAATTGTGACCTCAATGAAAATCAGGAAATATACAACCAACTGATAGTTAATGAGAACAAAGGTGCAGAAGAAAAAGATCACATCTGAAGAAGTGAAGTTGAAGAAGCCATCAAACATTTGAAAAATGACAACGCACCAGGAGCAGACAATATACCAGTGGAACTAATCAAAAATGGTGGTGACGAAATTATAGACATCTTACTTAGCATCTGCAACAAAATGTATAGCTTGAAGAAATGGCCTACGCAGTGGACTACTTTGGTATTGATTTCACTTCCAAAGAAAGGAAACTTGAAATTATGCAGCAACTACGTATAGAACCATTAGTCTAATAACCCATGCGAGCAAGGTAATGCTCAGGATCATTCTTGGGAGAATCACACCACAAGTTGAGCAGATTCTTGCTGAAGAACAAGCTGGTTTCAGGTCTGGAAGAAGCACAACCAAGCAAATCTTTAATTTGAGGGTTCTTTGTGAGAAATGTATAGAATATCAATGAGAAGTCCATCACAACTTTATTGATTTTAAGAAAGCCTTTGACAGAGTGTGGCAACAGGCTCTATGGAAAATCATGAGATAACATAATATCAACGAACACCTTGTCCAAATTATTGAAGCTCTTTATAAAGATTCAAAAAGTGCAGTGCTAGTGGACAGCACACTCAGAGACTGGTTCACTACAACAGTAGGAGTGAGACAAGGTTGTTTACTGTCACCGTCCCTTTTCAATATATTCCTTAAAGAGATCGTCACCAATGTTATGGAGGATTTTGAACCTACTACTATTACTACTACTACTTTCGGCTGCTCCCTTTAGGGGTCGCCACAGCGGATCATCTGTTTCTATTTCTTCCTGTCTTCTGCATCTCCCTCCATAACACCAGCCACCTGCATGTCTTCCCTCACCAAATCCATAAACCTCCTCTTTGGCCTTCATCTTTTCCTCTTCCCTGGCAGCGCCATATTCAGCATCCTTCTCCCAATATACCCAGCATCTCTCCTCCACACATGTCTAAGCCATCTCAATCTTGCCTCTCTTGCTTTGTCTCCAAACCGTCCAACTTGAGCAGTCCCTCTAATATAATCATTCCTAATCCTGTCCTTCTTCGTCACTCCCAATGAAAATCTTAGCATCTTCAACTCTGCCACCTCTAGCTCCGCCTCCCGTCTTTTCGTCAGTGCCACTGTCTCCTTTTTGGAGACAGTGGCACTGACGAAGGAGGGTTTTGAACCAACTGTCACAATTGGCAGAAGAAAAATCACCAACCTTTGCTTTGCAGATGACACAGATCTTATCGCCAGCAACAGGGAAGAACTAGCTGAAATAACCAGAAGACTGGACAAGGCAGCTAAGGACATGGGTATGTTGATCAGTACTCAAAAAAGCAAAATCATGACAAAAAAAAAAGATCAATCGAGGAGGGAGACTTAAGAGATTGAAGAGCAGAACACGGAAATTGTTGTTGGCAGCGAAAAATTTGAGGGAGTCACGTCTTTCAAATATCTCCGGTCTGTGATTAATGAAGACGGAAGATCGTGAAAAGAAATTAGGAGCAGAATCGCCATCTCAGCAAGTGCAATGACCAAGCTCAAAATGATCTGGAAAGATAAAAATGTTGGAATGAAGTCAAAAATGTAACTGCTCCGCACCATCATAATAGCAACTCTTCTATACGATGCAGAATCCTGGACCCTAACAAAAGCTATTGAGAAAACAATACAAGCCTTTGAACTTATAGAAGAATGCTGCAAATCCCATACACAGCACATGTAACCAACATTAAAGTGCTGAACAGAGTTAAGGAAGCTATTGGTCACCATGATAGTTTACTGACAATGGTAAAAATAAGGAAATTAAACTGGTCTGGGCACGTTTGCTGTTTGCCGAACGGAAAGAACATCCTGCAAGGCCTGGTAGAAGGGACTAGGAAGAGAGAGAGACCGAGAAAAACTTGGATAAGCAACATCGGAGAATGGCTACAGATGAGCATAGTGGAGGCGGGGAGAGCTGTGATGGATAGGAAACGGTGGAAGAGAGACATGTTAGGGCATCAGCTGTGTTCCTACGACCTCCATAGGTTACAGAACTGATGATGATGATGATGTAATATATATAGTTCTAATTAATGGCAGAGTAATAGTCATAGTGATGAGGCATTTTTCATTTGAGCATGACTAGGTGTGCTCTCATGCTGATTTCATCACATTCAAAATGTCTAGTTGACCAATCAGATTGCTTGGTTGGAATTACCTGATGTATAATTATTAATCATTTGACTAATAATCAACCTACCACTTGTGTTTTGTGTTTTTATAACGCCTATGTGCAGATATGAATAATGTTATCTCTGTGTGGGTGTGCCATCATGATTATGTTTTCATCTGTGTCAAGGTGCACTGTAACTAATTATGTTTTCATCTGTTATGGTGTTTTGACACCAGATGTTGTTAAGTAGGCTAGTCTCTCACTATCAGATGTTGTTAAGTAGGCTAGTCTCTCACTATCAGATGTTGTTAAGTAGGCTAGTCTCTCACTATCAGATGTTGTTAAGTAGGCTAGTCTCTCACTATCAGATGTTGCAAAGTAGGCTAGTCTCTCACTATCAGATGTCGTAAAGTAGGCAAGTCTCTCAGTATCTTGGCCTTGCTATTACAACACTTCTTCTATAGCACAGTGGTCTGTTTTCCTAGGCATCACTTCATTCAGATATCAATTGTGCAGTGCATTCTGCTGTTGCTGGTCGTTTTAAAGCTGCATGCTTTCACTTCTTTCATTCACTACTGACATGACGTTATGTTATGTCTGACTGTGATGGGCAGCCAGGGCCCGCTTTGGCCATGTTGCATTGGGGCATTGCACTGACTCATTATGCTGCTGTGTGTAATCTTACTGCCTGGATGACTGAGATTAACCTACATAGGGGTATTGCTGACACTCTGGTTATTGTCTGTGTTTATCTTTAAAGACTGTTTAAACTTTCACTTTCAACCTCTGCAGAAACGATTCACTGGACAATGAAGATTTTACTTCCTGAACACTTTTGGGTGTATTTTATGGATTTTGGGCCACTAATTGTGAAAATCACCTTAACATTTTCCTATCACATACTGTTTTGTAGATATAAACTATTTTTGTGATTTCCCGTCATATTTTAAGTCTACTAGTATATTGCCCACAAAGCAAGCTGTTTTGGTCAGTCCAAGCATGCCTGGGCATGCACTCAGTGTAGGTGCTATGCAAATGTTAGATGCTGGCAGACAGGCTATAAAAGCTGCTCACATTTACACATGCTGTGTGGACACATGTTGATGCACATGTTCTTCAGGCAGTAGCATAGTGAGCATACTTAACAACAGGATTTATTGTCTTCAGGAAGATGTAATACAGCAGAAATGTCTTGTCAGTGTTGCAGCAGCTGCAGTACATCCTGTTACATCAGTGGGGAGTACACGCTTAAGGCTCCAATACGCACCATGACTACACTTATTAAGAAAGCCTATGAGCTCTACTTCAGATGTAAAATTGGTGACCAAGAGAAACCCTGGACTCCTCATATTTGTACTGCAACATGTGCAGTAAACCTGAGAGCTTGGCTCAGAGGTACTCGGAAGTCAATGTTATTTACAGTCCCAATGATATGTCCAGAACAGAAGGATCACGTGACGGACTGTTACTTCTGTCTGACCAATGTGTCTGGCTTCTCTACTAAAAATAAGAAATCTACTGAATACCCCATCTGCCTTCAGTCATGAGACCAGTGCCACATGATGACAGTTTGCCAGTACTGAAGCCCCTAGAGACATGGAGCCTAGATGAGGCAGATGAAGATGCCACAACACATGAACCAGATGTGGAAAACAACATTAACCTAGATGTTGAACCTTTATGCCTGGTTATCCTTATTTGATAACACAGCCAGAAGTAAATGACCTGGTCAGGGACTCGGATTTGTCCAAAGCAAAGCAGAATTACTTGGTTCAAGACTGCAAGGATGGGGTTTGCTGTCCCCAGGTACAACATTTTCTATCTTTCAGAACCATCAAGAACATTTGACAAACTTCATTATGCAGGTTGACAACCTCTGTTTCTGCACTGACATTGTCGGCTTGTTCATGGCTTTGGGTTGTGTGTATGGCCCAAAACAATGGCGTATTTTTATAGATTCATCACAGTTAAGCCTGAAAGCTGTCCTGTTACACAATGACAGTGTCCACCCTTCAGTACCCACTGGCTATGCAGTACACATGAAAGAAACCTACAATAACATGGAAGTGTTGCTGAAACACATACAGTACAACAATTACAACTAGAACATATGTGGTGATGTAAAAGTATTGGCACTGCTACCAGGAATGCAGCTCAGATATACAAAGTACGGCTGTTTACTTCGTGAATGGGATAGCCATGCTACAGAGTCACATCACATTAAAAAGAACGGGCCGTTCTGTAAGCATTTTGTTCCAGGGCAGAAAAGTGTGGCGCATAAACCACTTGTCCACCCAACAAAGACATTTCTGCCTCCTCTTCATATAAAACTCGGACAGATGAAACATTTTGTGAAAGCAGTGAACAAAGAAGGTGATGGATTTCACTATCTGAGACAGATGTTTCCAACAATAACTGATGCCAAGATGAAGGAAGGCATTTTTGTTGGTCCACAAACCAGACAGGTCATCAGTGACTGGGAGGTAGAAGATCTGCTAGGGAAGCAGAGAAAATAGCATGGAAGGCATTTAAGGATGTTGTTGAGAATTTTCTTGACAACTACAGAGCACCAAACTACACTGAGCTGCTTGACAACATGCTTAAAGAATACAAAACCATGAAGTGCAGCATGTCATTGAAAAATCATGTTGTGCATCACACTTGGACTTCTTCCCTGCTGGTCTTGGTGCAGTCCATGAGGAACATGCTGAAAGGTTTCACCAGGACATTGTGACCATGGAAAAGAGGTATCAGGGCAACTGGAATCCATCAATGTTGGCCGACTGTTGTTGGACACTGACACGAGAGACACCAGATGCTGAGTACAAACCAAAATCATCTGCAGAACATCTTAAGCTCACTTGAACTAACACCATGTGTCAGCACCATTATGCGATTAAACATGTTAAATTCAATAAAGTTGTTTTAATGTTTCTCCAAATTCCTACGTGATACAGCAAATCTGAAATTATTTTTTTGTGTTCAGCTTGACATTGTCCATCATAATCTCTAATTTTCTTTTCAGGAAGCAAAACGTTTGAAAAAATATGTGTTGTCCAGTGACCAGAAACTGCAGACTTCCATGAAAAGGGAATTCAGACGATTAAGTGAGTTGTAAAGTATTGCACTTTAGGGTATTCATAACTTCTGCATTTTAGAAGTCATCAACTATGCCCAAACAGTAGTCGAGTAGTCAATAAAGCGCTGGAGATAAAAAAAAAATTTTTTTCATCCAATAACAATTATTGTCCATCCATCCATCATCCAAACCGCTTATCCTGCTCTCAGGGTCATGGGGATACTGGAGCCTATCCCAGCAGGCATTGGGTAGCAGGCGGGGAGACACCCTGGACAGGCCGCCAGACCATCACAGGGCCAACACAACACAACACACACACAAACACACACACACACCTACGGCCGATTCACCTGACCTACATGTCTTTGGACCGTGGGAGGAAACCAGAGCACCCGGAGAAAACCCACACAGACACAGGGAGAACATGCAAAGTCCACACAGCGGATGACCCAGGACGATCCCCAAGGTCGGACTACTGCGGGACTCGAACACAGGACCTTCTTGCTGTGAGGCAACTGCGCCACCATGCCACCTTCACAACAATCAATTTTCGTCAACAACACCCAGTAAATGGTTAACTAAGGTAGGCGAGACCAACCTGGGGGTAGATGTAATAGCAAGTTTGGATTGATTTTTCAGTGTGTCCTCAGAGTGCGTTAATCTTGTTACATGCCACTAAACCCCATTCTGAAATCTGTGTCTGTGTGCTACTTGTAAAGCAACTCTACTGAGGAGATAATGCAATGTAAGTTAATACTTCCTGTATGTATTATGGCAGGGTCCTAGTCATACCACAACATATCAGTCCAGCGTCTAACATCATTTGCTTCTCTTTCTGTAATTAGAAAACTATCACTAAAGCTGTATATTGAGCCAGTGGATGAAACATGAAGACAAAAAGTGTCATTGTGTTGTACAACAGAACCTGATGGGGACAACCAGTGGCATCGCATGGTGAACTCTTTTGAGGAAGCTGTGTCTTTTTTTTTTATGGGGGGGATCTGGGATCTTAACTGACAGGAGTACATTACCGCTTTAACAGCCAATGTAATGTAACCCGATGAGCTATTAACAGTGTCAGGTGTCATTTTGCTCAAAATTGTATCATACAGATGCAGGACTCTCACACTCTAGTTATCTAGCTTTTTTGCAGTAGGAAATATAGGTTATACAATATTGTTACTCAGATGCACAGTACAGAATCTATCTGACAGAACTCTCCTGTCTGCTGCTGCGCAACCCGCATACCATGCTGGGATGCAGCACTAGTACTAGCAGATGGAGGAGTGGTAGAAGGCCACCAGAAGTTTTTCTTCCAGCCTATTTTTTCCTGAGCGCTCAGGAAGTATAGTCGCTGCTGTGCCTTCTTAACAACAGCTGTGGTGCTAGCTGACCAGGAGAGGTCCTCAGAGATGTGGGTTTGCAGGAATTTGAAGGCTGGAACATTTTTCACACAATAATAATAATAGTAATAATTTATAGACGCCTTTCAAAGCACTTACGTAAGTACACCTTACAACAGAGTTAAAAACAAGCAGCACTGTGTCAGACATCATAAAAGCAGACAAAGCAGGGGTACACAACAATACGTTTATACAACAGGTAGTAGGTGTGACATCATCATCAGTGCAAAACTCAATGTGGGTGTAACCGTTCAAGTCGGGATCAGACCGAATATGCCAGTTTGAAAAGGTGTGTTTTGAGATGGAATGTGACAGTGGAAAGAGAGTCAATATTGCAAAAGTCTTGTGGGAGAGAGTCCCAGAGGCAAGGGGCAGAATGACTGAAGGCTCTAGACCCCATTGTAGTCAAACGAGCTGATGGTGTAGTGAGTTGGATGGCAGAAGAGGATCTGATGGTACAGGAGGGTAAGTTGATATGAAGGAGTTCAGAAAGATATGAAGGAGCTAGGTTATTAGGGGCCTTAAAGGTGAGAAGCAGAATCTTGAACTCAATGTGGTATTTAACAGGACGCCACTAAAGTTGCTGCAGAACAGGAGTGATACGATCTATGGAAAGAGTTTGGGTAATGATACAGGAAACTGAATTCTGGACCAATTCCTGTTGATATAAAGTGGGGAAGGGTCTGCTCTGTGCTTCCTGAAGTCAATGATGAGTTCTTTTGTTTTTTGGGGGTTTTTTCGGTGTCAAGGTTGTTTGTTGAACACTACCCTATCAATTTTTGGACATAATCTCTGTAGACCAATTCGTCTCTTTCTGTGATAAGTCTGACCACAGTGGTGTCGTCAGCGAATTTAATGATGGTGTTAGTAGGATGGGTTGGCGTTCAGTTATAGGTGTATAGAGCATAGAGTAATGGACTCCGCACACAGCCTTGTGGAGAGCCAGTGCTGAGCATGAAGGTGGAGGAGAGGTGGGGGCCAAGTTCAACAGTTTGTGGGTGGTTAGTGAGGAAGTCATTTATCCATGTGCTGGTGGGAAGGGGGGAGGTTTAAGTCAGACAGTTTGCCGACTGGTATGTCTGGAATGATTGTATTGAATGCTGAGCTATAGTCTATGAACAGCATCCTTACATAGCTCCTCTGGTTTTCAGAGTAGTGTGAAGAGCTGTGGTGATGGCATCTTCGGTAGACCTATTTGCTCTGTAAGTGAACTGATGTGGGTCAAAGGAGGGGGGGACACTGACTTTAATGTACTGTGAGACCAGTCTCTCAAAACACTTCATGATTACTGAAGTAAGTGTCATCGGTCTACAGTCATTCTTTTTGGGGACAGGGATGACAATGGCTGACGTTAGACAGGCTGGCAGGATGGCTTGCGTTAGGGAAAGATTAAAGATCTTAGTGAAGACCCCTGAGAGCTGGGGAGCACATGCTTTAAGTACCTTCCCCGAAACTCCGTCAGGACCAGGGGCCTTCCTCGGGCTCACCGACCTGAGCACACAACTCACGTCACGTGAGATGAAATGAACGCAGAGTACAGACGGAAGGCTTCATCCGTATCTGTATATGTATTTAACTTTGAGCATAAATGAGGCCTAATGGTGACATCAGTACAAAAAAATAGATGATGGCTCCCGATTTTTCCTTTCAGTAACACTGATAACATGCTATGACTTGACTGATGTGAAGCCAAAGGGTGGCTGGCTTCCCTTGGCATAATCCTGACTAATCAGTTTGGCAGTGGCATGGCAATAGCCTCATTTGACTGGTTAATCCTTCCATTTTTTTTCCAAGGGAAGCCAACTAGGGCCTGGCTTCGCGGATTTGACATGACATGTACAGTCGGAGCTCAATACAGTGTTTCACCACAAACGTTGACTGACATTCTCCACACGTGAACATTTACAGGGGCGCTGTTTCACGCACTGTAAATACTCAGCGAGAAATGGGGAAGAGACAGCAGCAACAGCACAGAAGAATTACCGAAACTGTTCAAGTGTTTTATTAAAATAGTACAGTCTGGAAAAACAGTTGGAAAAAGGACCGGGGACAACAGTAAGTGGTGATTCCTATTCAAATTGTACTGGTAAAGGGCCTTTCGGCAGGTACCTTAAGATCGCTGGGGAAACCTCGTTCAACTCGCATCACAAAACACAAAGTAACACACTGGATAATAGCACTGGTTAGGTGCATGACAACCAGACAGCTGATGTGTCACCGGGAAAAAGGCATCATTTGGCTCGACAAAGAGTTAAGGAGCAATTTTCATTTTAATGACATCATTAAAATTCTATGCTTATAAGTGACCTTATTTTTCAGTTGAGTTTTTTGGCTTGGGGATTTCTTGTGGCATAAGGATGACGTGACCTCTGAGACAGCAGACGAGGGGAGGGACGGAATAAATTTAAGAGTGAAATTTTCATTGTCTCTCTCTTTCTCTCACTCTCTCTCCCACTCTCTCTCTCTCTCTTGCTCGGAAAAAAAATTAAGAGGGAAATTTTCATTTTCACCGTCGGCCCCCCCCCCACACACACAAAAAGGGCCACTGTGATTTCCAGTCTACTGTCATTCTGAAAAATGCTGTTAAATGTTAATGGAGACTATTTTTACATGGGTCGTGACCATGTCTAGTACACCCATACACACTGGAGACACAAACCAGTCATGCACGCCAGGTGTTGCTATGTAAAGATAAGCAGATGGACAGACAGACACACATCCGTCTCAGCTTGGCTCTGAATAAAACATCAGCACAAGTAGCCCTGCCTCTGCAAAACCTGTCAAACCATCTCACCACTGATTAACACAACCAACCCTTCAAAAACATGTTCCACATGCTCTTCCCCTTGTTTGTCATCGTCTTTAGTGTAACTTGAGTGGATAAGCTGACTTCCCAGTTGATGTCCTCATAAGGGGTTGGAAGACATAGAAGGAAGGTAGATATCAGAAGGGATTCTGCATTTGTCTGCCAGGTGGCGCTCTCATTTCCTGATGTTAAAACTTAATGTATTCGACAGCCTGTGTGAGTTAATTCTTTCTGCAGGCCAAATGAGGAGAAGTTCACGACGCACAAGAGTAACAGCTCACATTCAACTGGCAGCTGTAGGAGATTAAGATTCTCCACCCAGGAGTTTCTCATTAACGACACACAGCCTGGCGGATTACACGTCTGAGGAAATTAGAAAGGGGGACTAATAGATACTACTACTACTACTACTACTACTACTACTACTGCTGCTGCTGCTACTACTATTACTACTGCTGCTGCTACTGCTACTACTACTGCTACAACTATAGATACGGTGGAGAAAAAAAAAGTGGTTCACACATCTTAGTCTAAATTAGTCAATCATGCAGCAGACCAGTAACAAGATAGTAACAAGATAACTCAACTAAGTAACTCAACTAAGCTCAAGATGGAGCTGACAGATACTGTAGGAAGCATATTGGATTTTTGTGATCTACTTTATTAATCCCCTTGGGAAATTATGCTCTGCATGTAACCCATCCTAGCTGTGTAGCTAGGAGCAGTGGGCAGCCGTCATGCAACACCTGCGGACCAACTCCAGTTGGTCTTGCCATGCCTCGGTCAGGGGCACAGACAGGAGTATTTGTTGTGGTCTCACCCTCTCTGTCTCGGACCGCCTCCCCGGCGCGCTCTGAGATGCCGGAGACATCCGAGTACTCGAGACGAGCGCTGCACCGCATCAGGTGTTCACCATCACAATCCAGTGCCAGGTGTCTCCAATTGCAATCAAGCACACCAGCAGCAATCCCGCCACTCCTCGCTCCCCATAAGAAGGCTTCCAGAACGCCTCTCCATTCTTCAGCATACTGAATCCTACGACCCTCCTCCACGACTCCCAGTGAATTCCCCGCTCCAAGCTCAAGTTTAACCCTCGTCTTCACCGGACTTCACGTTACCTTTCCACGACCCTCTCCTCGGATTTCCTTAAGAACTGCTCTGGACCCGGATCGGACTATGACTCACCCTTTTGGATCACGGACTGGACTTGCTAGCCAGGTGCACGCACATTATTCAACACCTCCTTGTCATTTATATGCCGCACCACACATAGGCTAAAAACACTCACACATAGTTATATACACAAACCGCTGTACACCACACATAGTAGTTTATTCACACATCCCACTAACAGAACGTTTTTTGCACCATACATTCCCCCCACATTATTGCAGTTATTATTTAGTGGTAGTATTTATTATCTCCCTTCCTTGTTATTATTCCCCTCCCCCAATAAAACCGCCTTTGGGTTTTGAACTGTCATCCTGTGTCTGTCTGCCTTGGGTTTCGCCACACGGGTTTGGTTCTGGTGCGCGAGCATAACAGAACGACGAAGCCATTATGGACCTAGGCAAACCCAAGGGGCAGACAGTCCCTGTGACACCCCTGACCCCTAAGCCCCAGAGCCCCGTCCCCCTAGAGGCAGTAGTAGGAAGTCACAGCAGCCACCTCCCCTCTCTCCACTCAGAGCTTACTACTGCCTTCACCCAGGTCACTGGAGAGATCAGCGAGCTTCAATCCGGCTCCCAGGCCACGACGAGCGCGTTAGACGCCCTCACCATGCAAATCGCTGCACTCACAACAGCAGTCTCCAGGATCAGCAACCACCTTGCTCTGGCCTCGGTCCCTGCTCCCGACGTTCCCCCTCCTTCGAGTCAACCCACACTGGACCCCTGGTTCCAGCCTAACCTTCCCTGCCCCAAGGCCTTCGGTGGGGAGTTCGAGCTGTGTAGGGGTTTCCTTGGTCAGTGTGAGCTCCTGTTCAAACACCAGCCAGCCAGGTATAGGACAGGAGAGACCAAGGTAGCCCTTGTTATGTCCCTCCCCACCAGCAAAGCCCTCAGCTGTGCCATGGCGGTGGTTGGCCATACTGAACTGTTCGCCTCGGACTACGGTGCCTTCCACCGTGAATTCCGTCTGGTGTTTGACCACCCAGCTGAAGGGCAGGACGCTGCCAGCCGCCTCCATTCCATCCAGCAGGGAGCCAGGTCGGTGGCAGACTACACCTTGGAGGTGAGGATACTCGCGGCAGACAGTGGGTGGGATGACACTGCACTCAAGAGCGCGTACAGGAGGGGGCTGAGCGAGCCAATCAAAGACCTCATCGTTCGTAACTTCAACGAGCTCGTCACCCTTGCCCTCCAGATGGACGAACGGCTGCGGGAGCAGCACCAGAAACGCGCCCCACGCACTGGGGCCTGCCATAGACCTACCCCCATCCGTTCGACCGGTGCCTCGCCTGGGTCAGCGTCCCACGGGCTCTCTCCGCCCTCACACTTCCCCTCGCAACCCTGGGTGTCTTCTGGATCCAGGCCGGAGGAGAAGCCCATGCAGTTGGGTCGGTCGCGGCTCCCACTGGAGGTTAGGGAGCAGAGGATGCGTGACCACCTCTGACTCTACTGAAAGAGGTCGGGCCACTACATCAAGGCCTGCCCAACTCGCCCAAAAGACCCGGCTCACTAGTGAGGGGTGTTCTAGTGAGCCTGACAACCCTTCCACAGCCCCAGCCTAAGAAGGAGCACAACCAGCTGTTTCCTGTCACTCTCACCTGGGGTAACGACTCACTCTCTATTGGTGCACTCCTGGATTCGGGGGCGGACGAGTGTTTGATGGACATCTCGCTGGCCCGGCAGGCCGGCGTTCCACTCGTCCTCCTAGACACACTCCTCACAGCCCAAGCCCTAGATGGTTGTTCACTCAGTAGGATCACACACAGCACTGCTTCCCTCACTCTCACTCTTTCGGGTAGTCACGTGGAAACTATGCGTTTTTTGGTTTTGCACGCCCCCGCAGTGCCCGTGGTGTTAGGAAGACCGTGGTTGGAACGGCACGATTCCCACATCTCTTGGTCAACTGGGCGGATTTTGGGTTGGAGCGTTGCGTGTCATGCCAACTGCCTTTGCTCCGCCCACTCTAAGTCCAGCGGCCTCAGACCCGTGTACCCTCCCACGGATCTCACTAGTGTACCTCCCATTTATCACGATTTAGCCCCTGTATTTAGTAAGGACAGTGCACTTTCCCTCCCCCCTCACCTTCCCTATGATTGTGCCATAGATCTCCCTCCTGGGGCCGCCCTTCCCACCGGTCGGCTGTATAACCTCTCCGTCCCGGAGAAGGAGTCTATGCGCAATTATATCAGAGAGTCCCTGGCCTCAGGAATAATAAGGCCCTCGTCTTCCCCGGTGGCAGCGGGCTTCTTTTTTGTGGCAAAGAAGGAGGGCAGCCTGAGGCCTTGCATAGATTGTCAGTTAAATGACATCACGGTTAAGAATAAATATCCGGTCCCCCTTATGAGTTCCACATTCGAGCCACTCACTCACGCCACGGTGTTCACCAAGCTAGACCTGCGCAGCGCGTACCATCTCGTGCGCATCCGGGAAGGGGATGAATGGAAGATGGCCTTCAACACCCACCTAGGGCATACCGAGTACCTCGTTATGCCCTTTGGCCTCACCAACGCCCCGGTCGTCTTCCAGGCGTTGGTCAATGATGTGCTCCGGGATATGTTGAACACGTTTGTGGTGGTGTACCTGGATGACATCCTCGTGTTCTCCAGGACTGAGGAGGAACACCACCAGCATGTCCGCCTGGTCCTCCAACGACTGCTGGAGAACAGGCTGTTCGTAAAGGCCGAGAAGTGCGTGTTCCACTCCGCCTCCATGGAGTTCCTTGGCCACATCACGGAGAAGGGGCCGCACCAACCCCAGGAAGACCCGAGCAGTGGAGGAGTGGGCACAGCCCACCAATAGGATGCAACTCCAGCGCTTCATGGGGTTTGCCAATTTTTACTGGCACTTCATCAGGGGGTTCAGCCGTGTGACCGCCCCCCTCACTGCACTCACCTCCACCCTCCGCCCCTTCTCCTGGACCCCAGAGGCAGAGGCTGCCTTCTCAGCCCTGAAGAGGCTGTTTACAACGGCTCCGGTGCTCACCCACCCGGACCCGTCCAGGCAGTTCATCGTGGAGGTGGACGCTTCGGACACGGGCATCAGAGCCGTCCTCTCCCAGCAGTCAGAGGAGGACCAGAAGATCCACCCGTGCACCTTCTTCTCCCGGCGTTTCAGTCCTGCGGAGAAGAACTATGACATTGGCAACAGGGAGTTGCTGGCTGTCCACGCCGCCCTAGAGGAGTGGAGACACTGGCTGGAGGGAGCAGGGCAGCCGTTCATCGTAAGGTCCGATCACAAGAACCTGACCTACGTGCGGACAGCTAAGAGGCTCAACCCCAGGCAGGTGCGCTGGGCTCTCTTCTTCAGGTGGTTCGACTTCACCCTCACCTACCGCCCGGGCACCAAGAACGTCAGGGCAGACGCCCTCTCCCGTCTGTTTCCCGAGGGGTCCCCTGACGCTCCAGACACCATCCTTCCCCCAGCCCGGGTGGTGGGTGTCGTCACCTGGGCCATCGAATCGGTGGTGAGAAGGGCCCAGCGCGCCCAGCCCAACCCAGGCAATGGACCCCGGAACCGGCTATTTGTGCCTCCCTCTGTCCGGCCCCAGGTGCTGGAGTGGGGCCACTCCAGCCATTTTGCCTGCCACCCCGGTGTCCACCGGACGGTGGCCTTCATCCACAGGCGCTTCTGGTGGCCCACCATGGAGGCAGACACCAGGGAGTTTGTGGCTGCCTGCACCACCTGCGCATGCAGCAAGGCTCTCCATCACCCTCCAGCAGGTCTCCTGCACCCCCTTCCTGTCCCCGGCCGACCTTGGTCCCACATTGCCTTGGACTTTGTAACTGGCCTCCCCGTGTCCCAAGGCAATGACACCATTCTGACCATTGTCGACCGGTTTTCCAAGGCCGTCCACTTTGTCGCCCTCACCAAACTCCCCGCTGCAGCTGAGACAGTGGACCTTCTCGTCTCCCATGTTGTCCGCCTCCATGGGATCCCCCTGGACATTGTCTCTGACCGTGGTACCCAGTTCACTTCTAAGGTGTGGCAAGCTTTCTGTAAGGGGATTGGGGCCACGGTCAGCCTCTCCTCTGGGTATCACCCCCAGACCAATGGGCAGGCAGAGCGGGCCAATCAAGCCCTGGAGACGGTTTTACGTTGCGTTACCACCAGCAACCCCGCCTCCTGGAGCAAGTACCTGCCCTGGGTGGAGTACTCGCTCAACACCATGGAGAGTTCGGCTACCGGTTTGTCCCCTTTTGAGTGTTCCCTTGGTTATCAACACCCTTTGTTCCCTCGTCAGGAGTTGGAGGTGGCGGTCCCGTCCATGAGGGCCCATCTCCACCAGTGTCGGTGCGTTTGGAAGACCACCCGCGCCGCTATGTTGCGAGCTACAGAGCTGGCGCGGCGCAGTGCCAACCGGTGGAGACTGCCGGCCCCAGCCTATCGACCTGGCCAGAGGGTAAGGCTCCTGGCCCGGGACCTGCCCCTCCCTACCCTCAACCGGAAGTGGGCTTCTCGCTATGTCGGCCCCTACACCATCGACCGCATCGTCAACCCTTCGGCGATACGTCTCCATCTCCCTACCTCACTCAAAGTCCATCCCGTGTTCCATGTTTCTCACCTCAAACGGGTAGCCTCCAGCCCCGTCTCCCCCTGTCCAAGCTCCTCCACTCCCCAGGGTCCTCAACGGTGGTAACATGGTCTGGGATGTCAACCAGCTGCTCGCCGTATGCCGCCGGAGGCGTGGGTACCAATACCTGGTGGACTGCGTTGGTTATGGGCCCGAGGACCGCAGCGGGGTTCCCCGGTCCTACCTGGCCGACCCCGCACTCCTTGAGGAGTTCTATCGGACTCATCCCGATGCCATCGAACAGTCGCCCGGTGTCTCCCGTAGAGGGGGGGGTCCTGTTGTGGTCTCACCCTCTCCATCTTGGACCGCCTCCCCGGTGCGCTCTGAGATGCCGGAGACATCCGAGTACTCGAGACGAGCGCTGCACCGCATCAGGTGTTCATCATCACAATCCAGTGCCAGGTTTCTCCAATCGCAATCAAGCACGCCAGCAGCAATCCCACCACTCCTCAGTCCTCATAAGAAGCCTTCCAGAACGCCTCTCCGTGCTTCGACGTACTGAACCCTGCAACCCTCTTCCGCGACTCCCAGTGAATTCCCTGCTCCAAGCTCAAGTCTCAGCCTCGTCTTCACCGGACTTCACGTTACCCTTCCACAACCCTCTCCTCGGATTTCCTTAAGACCTGCTCTGGACCCGGATCGGACTCTGACTCACCCTTTTGGGTCACAGACTGGACTTGCTAGCCAGGTGCACACACATTATTCAACATCTCCTTGTCATTTACATACCGCACCACACATAGGCTAAAAACACTCGCACATAGTTATATACACAAACCGCTGGACACCACACATAGTTTATTCACACATCCCACTAAAAGAACGTTTTTTGCACCATACATTCCCCCCACATTATTGCAGTTATTATTTAGTGGCAGTATTTATTATCTTCCTTCCTTGTTATTATTCCCCTCCCCCAATAAAACCGCCTTTGGGTTTTGAACTGTCATCCTATGTCTGTCTGGAACCCAGCCACTGAGGATGCACAAGCCAGTGCATCCTTAGTGCCGGTCCCAAGCCCGGACAAATGGGGAGGGTTGCGTCAGGAAGGGCATCCGGCGTAAAATCTTTGCCAAATCAAATATGCGGATCATAAATAAGACTTACATACCGGATCGGTCGAGGCCCGGGTTACCAACGACCGCCACCGGTACTGTTAACCAGCAGGGTGTCGGTGGAAACTATGCTACTGTTGGGCGAAGGAGAAGGAGAGGAGGAAAGCATGTCCAGAGGCAGCTAGAGAGGAGGAAGGGTAGGCATGTGGAGGTGAGAGTTGGAACTTTGAATGTTGGCACTATGACTGGTAAAGGGAGAGAGCTGGCTGACATGATGGAAAGAAGAAAGGTAGGCATACTGTGTGTGCAAGAGACCAGGTGGAAGGGGAGTAAGGCCAGGAGTATCGGAGGTGGGTTCAAACTCTTCTACCATGGTGTGAATGGGAGGAGAAATGGGGTAGGGGTAATTCTGAAGGAAGAGTATGTCAAGAGCGTGCTGGAGGTGAAGAGAGTGTCAGACAGAGTGATGAGTATGAAGCTGGAAATTGAAGGTTTATTGCTGAATGTTATCAGCGCATATGCCCCGCAAGTTGGGTGTGAGATGGATGAAAAAGAAGAATTCTGGAATGAGTTGGACGACATGGTGGAGAGGGTACCCAAGGAGGAGAGAGTGGTGATTGGAGCGGACTTCAATGGACATGTTGGTGAAGGGAACAGAGGTGATGAGGAGGTGATGGGAAAGTATGGAGTCAAGAAGAGAAATGTGGAAGGACAGATGGTGGTCGATTTTGCGAAAAGGATGGAAATGGCTGTGGTGAATACATATTTCAAGAAGAGGGAGGAACACAGGGTGACGTACAAGAGTGGAGGGAAGTGCACACAGGTGGACTATATCTTATGTAGAAGGCACCATCTAAAAGGGATTGGAGACTGCAAGGTGGTGACAGGGGAGAGCGTAGCCAGGCAGCATCGGATGGTGGTCTGTAGGATGACTTTGGAGACCAAGAAGAGGAAGCGAGTGAAGACACAGCCGAAGATCAAATGGTGGAAGTTGAAGAAGGAAGACTGTTGTGTGGAGTTCAGGCAGGAGTTAAGACAGGCACTGGGTGGTAGTGAAGAGTTGCCAGATGGCTGGAAAACCACTGCAGAAATAGTGAGGGAGACAGCTAGGAAGGTACTTGGTGTGTCATCAGGACAGAGGAAGGAAGACAAGGAGACTTGGTGGTGGGATGAGGAAGTACAGCAAATTATACAGAGGAAAAGGTTGGCAAAGAAGAAGTGGGATAGTCAGAGAGATGAAGAAAGCAGACAGGAGTACAAGGAGATGCAGCGTAAAGCAAAGAGAGAGGTGGCAAAGGCAAAGGAAAAGGCGTATGGTGAGTTGTATGACAGATTAGACACTAAGGAAGGAGAAAAGGACTTGTACCGATTGGCTAGACAGAGGGACCAAGCTGCAAAGGATGTGCAGCAAGTTAGGGCGATCAAGGATAGAGATGGAAATGTGCTGACAAGCGAGGAGAGTGTGCTAAGAAGGTGGAAGGAATACTTTGAGGGGCTGATGAATGAAGAAAATGAGAGAGAGAGAAGGTTGGATGACGTAGGGATAGTGAATCAGGAAGTTCAGCGGATTAGCAAGGAGGAAGTGAGGGCAGCTATGAAGAGGATGAAGAATGGAAAGGCAGTTGGTCCTGATGACATACCTGTGGAGGCATGGAGATGTTTAGGAGAGATGGCAGTGGAGTTTCTAACTAGATTGTTTAACACAATCCTGGAAAGTGAGAGGATGCCTGAGGAGTGGAGAAGAAGCATACTGGTACCGATTTTCAAGAACAAGGGCGATGTGCAGAACTGTAACAACTACAGAGGTATAAAGTTGATCAGCCACAGCATGAAGATTTGGGAAAGAGTAATAGAAGCTAGGTTAAGAGGAGAGGTGACGATCAGCGAGCAGCAGTATGGTTTCATGCCACGAAAGAGCACCACAGATGCGATGTTTGCTTTGAGAATGTTGATTGAGAAGTATAGAGAAGGCCAGAAAGAGTTGCATTGTGTCTTTGTAGATTTAGAGAAAGCTTATGACAGAGTACCGAGAGAGGAGGTGTGGTATTGTATGAGGAAGTCAGGAGTTGCAGAGAAGTATGTAGGAGTGGTGCAGGATACGTATGAGGGAAGTGTGACAATGGTGAGGTGTGCGGTTGGAATGACGGATGGGTTCAAGGTGGAGGTGGGATTACATCAAGGATCGGCTCTTAGCCCTTTCTTGTTTGCAATGGTGATGGACAGGTTGACGGACAAGATCAGGCAGGAGTCTCCATGGACGATGATGTTCGCGGATGACATTGTGATCTGTAGTGAGAGTAGGGTGCAGGTTGAGGAGAGCCTGGAGAGGTGGAGGTATGCACTAGAGAGAAGAGGAATGAAAGTCAGTAGGAGCAAGACGGAATACCTATGCGTGAATGAGAGAGAGGACAGTGGAATGGTCAGGATGCAAGGAGTGGAGGTGACAAAGACATCTGAGTTTAAATACTTGGGGTCAACTGTCCAAAGTAACGGGGAGTGCAGTAGAGAGGTGAAAAAGAGAGTGCAGGCAGGTTGGAGTGGGTGGAGAAGTGTGTCAGGAGTGATTTGCGACAGAAGGGTACCAGCAAGAGTTAAAGGGAAAGTTTACAAGATGGTTGTGAGACCAGCTATGTTATATGGTTTGGAGACAGTGGCACTGACGAAAAGACAGGAGGCGGAGCTGGAGGTGGCAGAGTTGAAGATGCTAAGATTTTCACTGGGAGTAACGAAGAAGGACAGGATTAGGAACGATTATATTAGAGGGACCGCTCAGGTTGGACGGTTTGGAGACAAAGCAAGAGAGGCAAGATTGAGATGGCTTGGACATGTGTGGAGGAGAGATGCTGAGTATATTGGGAGAAGGATGCTGAATATGGAGCTGCCAGGGAAGAGGAGAAGAGGAAGGCCAAAGAGGAGGTTTATGGATGTGGTGAGGGAAGACATGCAGGTGGCTGGTGTGACAGAGGAAGACGCAGAAGACAGGAAGAAATGGAAACGGATGATCCGCTGTGGCGACCCCTAACGGGAGCAGCCGAAAGTAGTAGTAGTAGTAGTAGTAGATCCTATGTCTGTCTGCCTTGGGTTTTGCCACACGGGTCTGGTTCTGGTGCGCGAGCATAACAGTATTAACCCTAACATGCATGTCTTCCTGACGGTGGAAGGAACCGGGGCACCCAGAGAAACCCCACCACAGACACGAGGATAGGGCTGTCCCTAAAGAATGGTATAGGCGCACAGCGCCACTATGACAACGTGCCAGCCCCACCTTGTGCCCCCCCCCACCATTATTGCCACAAATGTGAATACGTAGAAAGTGGAAAGACATGAACATCCAAATAATCTCAGATGCTGAACTGAGTAAATATCATGTAAAGGAATAAAATCTGCAACACTGATTACTGCTCCCACAGTGTAAATTTATTAACATCACACAATAAAAGTGACGTATCGAGTGAGGCTCATCAGACAGCAACTGAATATGGAAAAACTGAATGTTTTCCCTGTTGATGGGATTGACACTGCTGATTGGATAAGATGCAGCTAGGTACCTAATTTGCATTTCTATCTGAGAATCCCGCAAAGACGTTATCAAAGATTGTCCTCAGCTCGCTAATTAGCGACTGCCTGTGAGCTAAGGTTACTCTCTACTATGTTGAGCAAAAGTAAATGAAGTGGCGGCCCCACCGGTCCAAAACAAAAAACTTTGTTAGGCTTTTTTTTTCCAATCGCTGGTTACACCTGCTGTGCCAGTAATACTGCCAGTGGCAGAGCAACCTGGCCCTGGAAACCAAGTCGAGGATACCGCGATTGCTAACGTTATGTTAGCACCACCGTTGGCGTCAACTAGCAGCAGCAGCACTCAGGAGTTTGTCACACACAGTGAGACTGCGGAGGCTGACAAAGGAAAGAGGCTGTCAAAGTTCACAAGGTGAGTCATATTTTCTAGCTGTCTAGCTAAATATTATAGGCAGATTTTTTTCGCGACGTTGAACGTTTCCCTGTCACTAGGATGGTTTTGTGTCATTGGGAAAGCCTGACATCCTTGAGAACGTTGGCTCCATTATCTCAATGCAGGGGTGCAGTTGAATGACCAAAAACTTCGGCATCGAAACATTCTAACAAACTCGCAAATGGTTAACTGTAATGTTCACGTTAAACCAAACAAAATGTTTCTGCACCTAGATAGATAGATTTGTGTGATGAATAAATGACAGTCAAATTCAATTAATTTGTCAGCTAGTAGGATAACATTAGAAAAAATACCTTATTGTCAAGCCAAAATTAGTGGACTTCCCTAGGTTCAATACGTTGTCTTTTACTGTATTGGATTTTTATATAGCCCTGGTTAGTTTACTTTTTTTACCATGTCAGATATATTTTTTTTTCCAACATTTTCAATTGAAACTATGATTTTATTCTATTTATAGCTCTAACAAGCACAGGGTTGGTTGGGATCCAGCATGGAAACAGGAGTTCCCATGGCTGTTGGAGACCAGTGACGAGTCCGGCAATGTGGTGGGGATGCTCTGTAGGGTATGCAAATCCCACCGACAAAAGCAGCGTAATGGGGAGCATTGCTGGTCAAAGGATCCTGTCTGAACACTCAGGAGGGATGTCATCTGTTCCCACCATATGAAATCAGAGCAGCATAAGAAAGCTTTGCGCAAAGAAATGCAGCGGCTGGAATCTGAGAGGGATGGTGGAATCAAGCAAGGCTTCCAATTGCAGGTGAGGCTTAAAAAGTACTGCTTTCTCTGATGGGACATAACACATTCTTGTTTTGTTTATTTATTTGTTTATTATGCATCTTCTACCTCTCTGGTGTCACTGCAGCATGATGCCATAAAAAGGCCATGGAGACCCTCTACTGGCTGGCAAAGGAGGAAGTGGCCCACACCACTAAATTCTCCTCATTCCTGGACTTTGCAAAGGACCACCTTGGTTGTGAGGTTCTAGCCCACCTACAGCAGGGTGGGAATGCAAGTTACAGGAGTAGGAGGATCCTGCAGGAGATGCTATGGGTATAATGTCAAAAAGATAAAATAAAAAGATTAAAATAACTTACATTTACATTACATTTTATATTAATAATTGATTTAAATAGGAATCACAACATTAATGGTGTGTTCTATTAGATTTTGGCTCATCAGATCCAATTGGAACAGAGATGGCAGAGATGACAGCATTGCAGTTCGTGGGGCTCATGTGTGATGAGACAACAGACATCACCACCACTAAGGAGTTGGTGGTCCTCACAAGGTGTGTATTTACCTTTTTTTAACATGGGGAACAGCTATGCCATAATTGCCAATGCAAGGTCTCACAGATTTTGTATCTCTGTTCAGGCTGTTTGACTCCAATGGCCAGGCCAACAGCACCTTTGCCAAGGTAATCCCACTACAAGATGGCACTGCGGACACAATTGCTGCAGTTCTGAAGACCTGGCTCCAGGGGAAGAATATCTACATCAAGAAGGTGATGGGCTGAGGCAGGGATGGAGCTGCAGTGATGACTGGTAACGTAATTCAAATTAATATATATATATATATTACAAAAAATATTGTTTTATTCATTATGTTGACCAGGAATGTTGTTTTTAAATTATGGTTGTTTTGAAACAAAAAATGCCACAAAACATTAATTTTTGTTGCACTGCTTAGGGCGCAAGAATGGAGTGGCGGTGCTCCTGCACAAGGAAAACCCTCTCATGATGGCGATCCACTGCATATGCCACCGACTGGCACTGGCTGTGGGGCAGGCAGGAGAGAGGGTTCCATACAAGCCAAATCTGGGTGAACTCTTCAGGTTCTTTGCCTATTCGGCCTGCCGGATGGTCAGACTCCACCAAATACAGGTTTTTTTCTTTTTTACGCATCATTAATTTTATAGTGATAAATACAGTGGCTGTCTCGCCACTTTGATTTGTTTATTTGCTGAGATAAATTTCCTGCAGTTTACTGAATTAAAAATAGCAAATACTGCAAAAAAATGAATGTTTTTCTCTTTCAGGAACTTATTGATTTGGCCCAGAATACCCTAAAGGAAGCAAAATATACCCAGTGGCTGAGTCATGACGAGGCATGCAAGTCACTCTATAGGAACCTCCCTGCAGGGCTCATGACTCTCGACAATGAGAACAAGAACAGTGCCACTGCCACCGGTCTCCTCATCTGGCTGTGCAAATACAACACCCTTGCCACTCTCCACCTGCTCTGTGATCTGCTGCCACACCTGTCTTTGCTGAGCAGGTGCTTTCAGCAGGAGAAGATCAGCCTCCAGCAGATCGACAAAAATGTGAAGGCCAAGATGGCAGTGGTTCAATCGATGAGAGAGGGCATGTGACCTGGGAGCAGGCTGGCCAAGCTCCAGGAAGACCTGGCTGAGTGTTCCAGTTAGCATGGCTGACTGTGAGCATGCCTTCAGTGCACTGAAGAGGGTTAAAACCAGGCTGCGTAGCAGCACGACCACAGCCACACTTAACGCTCTGCTGACCATAACCGTCGAGGTCCCCCCTCCCACTAGATAAATTTAACTTAAGTACGGCAGTGAAAGCTTGGGGCCAACTTAGAAACAGACGCATCGTTGTCTAATATGCGATTGCTCTGTCCTCTGTTCCTCTGTGTGTGTGTGTGTGTGTGTGTGTGTGTGTGTGTGTGTGTTTTCGTGTTCTAACAACTATTTCAACACTACTTAAATAAGTACTTTATTTGTAACTTACCCTTGTGTTTGCTTTTTTATTGAAATTATGTTTTTAAGTTGCAGGAAATTACAGCAAATGGCTTTCTTTATTGCAATTTTTTTTTTTGCCTCAGACAGGGGCACAGCCCCCCCCCCGGACCACCCCCTACTCAGAACTCAGCACCATCTAGTTTGAAAATCCTGGGGACACCCCTGTACATGCAAACTCCACACAGAGGACGACCCCCATGGTTGGACAACCCGAGGGTTCAAACCCAGGACCTTCTTGCAGTGGGGCGACAGCGCTAACCACTGCGCCACCGTGTCATGAGTGAAGGACATTTATGAGAAATGAGGCAATTTCTACAGTTTTCCAACCCCATCCAAGATATCGAACATTTCATTTGTTCTGATGCTCATATCCCCTGCTCCTATCAAGAGTGCCAACTCTTGTCACGTGTCTTGTCCCATGTCTACCATCACTGGGTTGTAACAGCATGGAAGTACCAGCAGAGAGGAGGATGAGGGCATACATCCACTCCATCCTGGACAACCTCTCCCATCCATCCCTCCCATCCTGTCCATGAGGAGCTCCTTCATGCCCATCAGATGCAAGAAGCAGCATTTCAGGTGTTCTTTTGTGCCATCAGCCATCAGGCTGTACAACATAACACACACACACTTAAGCTTAAGCTTAAGCTTTAGGTTGTCCGTCGTGTCCGATGATGACAATCCTGCCTCTGTCACTTGTGAGTCTTCTTATGGCTGTAAAGCCCTATCCGCGATCCACAATGTCTGCCACAGACAGAACAGGTGAAATCACTGACTGGGGGTGTAGGTGTGGTACTGGCTTCATGTCTCTTCAGACGTCTTCTGGTCCGTCGATCACCGCGGTCCTTCTCGAGGTTTTGCACCCCTTGTTGACAGAGCTGCCGCCAGATGGAGCGTTGGGCGGCAGTGTCTTCCAGCTGGCTCGGGTTCAGGCCGTACTTCTTTATGATGGTCTTCAGCTGGTCTTTGTACCGTTTTTTCTGGCCCCCTGCCAAGCGGCGGCCAAGATGTAGCTGGCCATACAGCGCTTTACGTGGTAAGCGCTCCTTTGGCATCCTGATGACGTGACCGAGCCATCGAAGTTGGTGCTGGGTGACGGTAGCCTCCATGCTGATGCAGTTGGTCTTGCGGAGTATTTCAGTATGGGGCACTCGGTCACGCCAGGTTATCCTCAGGATGCATTGTAGGCATCTGATGTGGAAGGCCTCAAGCATCCTGAGGTTGGTGGCTGTACAGGGTTCACGCCTCACAGCTGTAGAGGAGAGTCGTGATGACAACTGCCAAGTAGACAGATATTTTGGTGTGGAGGTTGAGGTCTTTGTTTTGAAAGACCCTTCTCCTAAGTCTGCCAAAAGAGGATGACGCTTGTTTAATCCGGTTTTGCATCTCCCTGTCGATGCTGCAGTCGTCAGAGAGGAAGCTGCCCAGGTATTTGAAGGATTCCACTGTTGCAAGTGGTTTGTCGGAGATGTTGAAGGTTGGTGAATGAGATGGAGGAGTAGATGCCCACTGGCATACTACTTCAGTCTTTGTCACATTTATAGAGAGCCCCAGCCTACCATACGCCCTTGCAGCAGCTGTAAGAGTAGCTTGTAGTGCCTCGGGTGTGTGGGCCACAACTGCACAGTCATCTGCGTACTGTAACTCAATGATGTGCTCTGATGTCATTTTTGTGACCGCTTGGAGCCTACGGATGTTAAATAGGTTTCCATCTAGTCTGAAGTCCACAGTAACCCCACTGTCCTTCCTGATTTCCTTGTGGAGCAGCAATGTCACACACAGGAGGAAGATGTTAAAAAGAACTGGAGCAAGGATGCACCCCTGACGTACCCCGGTGCACACCCTGAAGGGCTCAGATTCCTGGCCTCCAATGGTCACACGTGCCATCATCCCCACGTGAAATCTTTGAAGGATGTTGACAAACTTTCGAGGACAGCCAAACTTCAGGAGGATGTTCCATAGGATGTCCCTGTTGACTGTGTCGAAAGCCTTTGACAGGTCGATGAAGGCTATGAAGAGGTTCTGATGTTGCTCCCTGCACTTCTCTTGGAGTTGCCGTGCTGTGAACACCATGTCCACAGTACTCCTATTCCTCCTAAACCCACACTGTGACTCAGGCAACAGCTCCTCTGAGATGTGTTTTACCAGCCTGTGTAACATGAGTTTGGCCAGGACTTTTCCAGCAACAGCCAGTAGTGAAATGCCACGGCTGTTGCCACAGAGGGACTTGTCTCCTTTGCCTTTATATATGGAGATGATGTTAGCATCCCTCCACTGCTGAGGGACAGTTTCGTTCTTCCATACGTGTGAGATGAACAGGAAAAGTGCACGGGTGCAGAGGTAGCCTCCCTGTTTAAAAATCTCTGCAGGGATACTGTCAGGGCCAGGGGTCTTGTTATTTTTCAGCGACCTAACTGCACAATGAACCTCTTCAAAGGTTGGTGGAAGGTCAAGGTCTTGGATGGTGGGGCGGACAGGTAGTTCATCCAAGATCGAGGGATCTGTTGGGGAGGGCTGGTTCAAAAGAGTCTCAAAATGTTCTGCCCATCTTTTTGTGATGAGTTTCTGGTCCTTTATGAGGGTGGTACCATCATCCGACTTCAGGGGGGAGACAGAGCAGTTTCTTGGGCCGTAGATGGTTTTCACTGCATCATAAAAGTTGTGCATATCATTTCTATCGGCATGGGATTGTATTTCATTTGCCTTCGATATCCACCACTCATTCTGCAGGGCACGCAATTTTGACTGCACCTCTCTCCTGGATGCTTGCCATTGTTGCCGGAGTGTAGCTGATGTGGGATTGTTGAGGACAGCACTGTGTGCTTTATGCATGCCTTTGAGTATGGAAGTTATTGTACCTGTGTTGTCATTGAACCAGTCCTGGTGTTTTCTGCTCTTGTAACCGATGGATTGGGATGCTGCCTTGTAGAGTCTGGAGCTCACGGAAGACCATTTCCTGTCAATGGAATCATCCGTGCTCAAGAGAAGCTCAATGTCTTCCAGGTTTTCAGCCAGAGAGAGGCGGAGATTGTTCTGGACCTCAGCCTTTTCTAGCCGGGTACAGTCAAGCCTCTTCTTTCCTGACCTTTGGAGACGAACAGCAGGGCGTACCTCCACCTGGAGCCTGGTCATGATGAGCCGGTGATCTGTCCAGCACTCAGCACCTCTCATTGCACGAGTGAGTAAGACGTCTTTTGTATCAGCACGTCTCACAATGATGTAGTCCAATAGGTGCCAATGTTTGGAGCGTGGGTGCATCCAGGATGTTTTGTGCTTATTTTTTAATTGGAAGAGGGTGTTTGTGATGGTCAAGCCATGCTCAGCACAGAGGCTTAGGAGGCGCAGTCCATTTGCATTGACTTTCCGAATGCCATGCCCACCAATGACACCGCTCCACACCTTGTTGTCTTTCCCCACTCTGGCATTGAAATCGCCCAGCAAAAAGATCTTGTCCTCCTTGGGTATATGACGGAGAGCCTCATCTAGTGACTGATAGAAGCGGTCCTTTACGTCATCCTCTGATGGCAGTGTTGGTGCATAGGCACCTAGGAGGGTGGCATAACGTTTCTTGGCCAGAGGGATCCTGAGCGACATGAGCCTTTCACTTATGCCAATCGGTGTTTCAGTGAGTCTTGGTAGGAGGCTGTTTTTTATTGCAAATCCCACACCATGCTGATGTTGTCCTCCTGCAGGGTATCCCTTCCAGAAAAAGGTGTAGGTGTCCTCCTTCAGGGAGCCTTCATCCAGGAACCTGGTTTCACTGAGTGCAGCAATGTCAATATTGTAGCGATTGAGTTCCGCTGCAATTAGTGCAGTCCTTCGCTGAGGTCTTTCGGCATTAACGTCCAGCAGAGTTCTTATGTTCCATGTTGCCAGTTTAAAGGGAATTATTTTCTTTTTTTTATTTCGACCGCAGAGTGGAATGTCCCGATAGGTGCGGTAGCCTATCCAGGATGTTTTGAGTGGGCAATGTTTAGGCCACCTTTTCTAGGCCCCTCCCCAGTTGGGGTGAGCAGTGTGGCTCCTAAATAGGGCTGCTCAGACACACAGGGGTCTGCCGAGAGCAGCTGCCACTCAAGCCCAGCTGCTGGCGACCATGAATAGCCCTGTGCCGCTGGCGTGCAGGGGTCTGATTAGGAGCTTCCAGTGCATTCATACCTGCTCCCGTCACCAGACACCCCATCGCCGCCAGACTTTGATCCATATTCCGGTTGCTGGTCTCACCGAGGCAGAGGTGGATACCTGCGCAAAGAGATTATTTACAGTGCCGCTGGGGGTGCGCATGTCCCAGCAGCACTTCTTCACTGTGAGAGGGTGGGATCTGGTGGCAAGGGGGGCCCAAGACGACCAGCACTCTTCCACAGCTGCAGGAGGCTGCCGGAGCTCCAGTCTGTCAGAGGACCGCCTATCGTGCGCCGCCATGCACATTGCTTTTCTCTCAGGGTGTGCTCCCCTAGCCTTTGTCGTCCTACACTTACCCACAAGGCAGTGGGACAGTGGTTGGTCAATGCCAGGGCGTATCCACTTCACATGGGCCTGCGCATTAGACCTCTGGGGACCACTGTAGCTCCGAGATCCCCTACAGTTTAGCCAGGGACCGCAAGGTACCCAGTTACCGTGTGTGGCCACGAGGAGGCACTGCAGGAGTCTTGGCGGTAGAGAGGCTATGTACCGGCAGGGGAGACTTACGCACTCGGCTCCTCTTTTCACCCCCACAAAGAGGGCTAGCCGGCGGCAGTAGCTGAGAGCAGAGAGTAGCAAGCAGAAGCAGCATGCAGCATGCACTAACTACAAGCACTACTACCCCAGTATTACTGCACTGACGCATCACACACGCCCTGTGCACGCACACACACACACACACACACACACACACACACACACACACACACACGATTAGATTTACGAACTACATAGATTTGTAGGGGCGACCCCCAAAAACTGTTCACAACAAAGTCACGAGGTGTCCTGGTTGTTGAAATGGTTGTAAAACTACAAAACGTACAAGGTGTCCTGTAGTTATGAGGTGCTGGTGTATTTGAGTTGTGTTCCATGTGGCATGCACCATGTGCACCAGATGAATAGCTTGTTCAAACCAAGGCTGCCTTGTATACGTCCTACAGACAATGCCTGCAACACAACTCGGGTTCCTGTCAAAGATGCAGCAAGCCTCACTAACACAAGTTGCCATAATATTAGATGAAGTGTACTCAAGGACACAGATCGCATTACAACTTGGGGGGGGGGGACTACAATCATGGAATTTTCTAGAAATGATAGGGCCTCTCATACAAGTGTCTTACTACAACTGTGAAAGCTTGCCTGATATCGCCGTCTCTGCCCCTGTGTGTGCTGCTGCTGCTGCCCCCCACGGCTTGTTTTACTGTTGTCCCATAGCACAATTACTCAACATTTGTATTATTATTATTATTATTATTATTATTATTATTATTATCATTGTTGTTGTATTATTGTATTAGCCCTTCATTCATTGTCTGTGAGGACTTCATCACATCCTATGTATAATATTACAGGGGTTATTACACTAGTAGTGTAATGTTACTGGAGTTATTACACTAGTAGTGTAATACTGGGGTTATTACACTAGTAGTGTAACATTACAGGGGTTATTACACTAGTAGTGTAATATTACTGGGGTTATTACACTAGTAGTGTAACATTACAGAGGTTATTACACTAGTAGCGCAATATTACAGGGGTTATTACACTAGTAGTGTAACATTACAGGGATTATTACACTAGTAGTGTAATATTACTGGGGTTATTACACTAGTAGTGTAATATTACAGGGCTTATTACACTAGTAGTGTAACATTACTGGGGTCTTCCTACCTACACAGTGGCATTTGAGTCTACAAAAAATGTCTTGATGCCCGTAATTTTTTTGTTTTAAATTGGATCTTTTCCCGCGTTTTCTCCCCAACTGTACATGGACAATTAACCCACTCTTCCGAGCCGTCCCGGTCGCTGCTCCACTCCCTCTGCTAATCCGGGGGGAAGCTGCAGACTACCACGTCTCCTCGGAAACATGCGGAGTCACCAGCCACTTCTTTTCACCTGACAGTGAGGAGTTTCACCAGGGGGACGTAGCGCGTGGGAGGATCACACTATTCCCCCCAGTTCCCCCTCCCCCCTGAACAGGCGCCCCAACCGACCAGAGGAGGCGCTAGTGCAGCAACCAGGACACATAGCCACATCCAGCTTCTCAGGTGCAGACACAACCAATTCTGTCTATAGGGACGCCCGAACAATTCGAACCAGCGAGCCCCGTGTTGGTAGATAACGGAACCGTGTTGGTAGGTAATGGAAGATGTCCAACTCTTTTTTCCATTTCCCTGCCATGTATTGGCAAACCCTGACCTGGCTGAGACACACACACACACACACACAGGATGCAGGTTGATTATGGAAGGAATTAATATAACTTAACTCTAATATTAAACGCTAATCAACCACACCATGTGAGCACCCCCCCCCACACACACACACACCTCTGCTGTACTTTGATCTCCTTGTTGAACTCAGCTTGGCACTAATGGCGCTTTTCCACCACATGGTACCGACTCGACAAATTGTGCACAACTTGTCAGCCACCAGTGGCTCTTTTAGTCTATTTATAAACAAACATAATACCATATGAATCATGTGGTCATACCGTGTCAATCACGTGGTCATACCATGTCAATCACGTGGTCATACCGTGTCAAGCACGTGGTCATATTGTGTCAATCACGTGGTCATACCCTGTCAATCACGTGGTCATATTGCTTATTATTAGTACTAGTTGCAATACAAGTTAGATTTAGCATTGGCACAGGTTGCTGATGCAGTAGGCTAATTCTACATCTACCAGAACGTCTCATACTGACAAATACCAGTTCAGTCGGTTTGTGTAAAAATCAAACTGGTTTAAGCTCGTACACCGAATCAGACCGTTAAACCAGAAACTGACCCAACTGTATCCACGCTACCGAGGCCTGCATCCACACTACCGAGTCCTGCATCCACACTGCCGAGGCCTGCATCCACGCTACCGAGGCCTGCATCCACGCTACCGAGGCCTGCATCCATGCTACCGAGGCCTGCATCCACGCCACCGAGGCCTGCATCAACGCCACCGAGGCCTGCATCCACGCCGCCGAGGCCTGCATCCACGCCGCCGAGGCATGCATCCACACCGCCGAGGCCTGCATCCACGCCGCCGAGGCCTGCATCCACGCCGCCGAGGCCTGCATCCACGCCGCCGAGGCCTGCATCCACGCCGCCGAGGCCTGCATCCACGCCACCGAGGCCTGCATCCACGCTACCGAGGCCTGCATCCACGCTACCGAGACCTGCATCCACGCAACCGAGGCCTACATCCACGCTACCGAGGCCTGCTGTTCACTTACAGCTGCACCGTAGCGCGACTGAGCTGGCTCAGGACCCCGGAGGAGGACCCCGGAGGAGGGACATGGAAGAAGTACAAGCCAGAGACACAGCAATAACGCTAAAGCAAACAGCAAAAATAAAGTTATGGCGTCCAATCCCCCTCCTCCTCCCTTAAACCTCCGTCTTCCTTGTATTTGCAGGTAGAAGCTATCCTCCCCTTGTCTCTCAAGTTTCCGTCTTTCTCATAAGACGGTGCTAATGCTTGTGTTCATTGTCACTTTTCTGTCTCACCAACACTGCTTCCATTGTTGAATCTTTGTGTGTCTGTAGGGTTTTGTTTTGTGTTTTTATTTCTCTCTCCCAGGATTTGTTGACTGTTTGTTTGTGTCTCTATATCCCCGGATGACGGGTCCCTTATCCAGGCATTTTACTGCAAATAATAACAGGATGGTCCCCCGGGAGCCGGTATACTACAGGGGCTACAGAGAAAGACGGGTAGAGACAGATACTAACGTAGACATTGGCCGGGCTTGAAACGAGTGGATAGAGAGAGAAGGGAGAGAGAAGACAGAAAAAGGAACACTTGAGAGCTACATGTGAAAGAAAAGTCAAATCCCGCAGGAGGAGAAACATGAGGACATGAAAAGACAAAGTCTCTTTCTCACTCCCTCTCTTTCTAATATTGCTGTTTTTCTATCCGTCCGTCCGTCAATGTATCTATCTATCTATCTGTGTATCTATCTGTGTCTATCTATCTATCTATCTATCTGTGTGTCTATCTATCTATCTATGTGTATCTATATGTGTCTGTCTCTCTATCTATCTATCTATCTATCTATTTATCTATCTATCTATCTATCTGTGTTTGTCTGTCTGTCTACCTATCTATCTATCTATCTATCTATCTATCTATCTATCTATCTATCTATCTATCTATCTATCTATCTGTGTTTGTCTGTCTGTCTATCCATCTATCTGTCTATCTATCTATCTGTGTATCTATCCATCTATCTATCTATCTATCTATCTATCTATCTATCTATCTATCTATCTATCTATCTATCTATCTATCTATCTATAGTTTGTCTGTCTGTCTATCTATCTGTGTATCTATCTATCTATCTATCTGTCTATCAGTCTTTTTCACAGGAAGAGAGAAACAGAGAGAGACCAAGCACTGGATATGAAGTTGTCTGTCTCCTGTGGTATCAGTAGCTTTATGAGCTCTCTATGGAGACAATTAAAGGGTCTAGTGGCAAGAGTCTGTCTATAGTGTGTGTGTGTGTGTGTGTGTGTGCGCGCGCGCGTGCGTGCTTATGTCTTTGTATGAGTGTCATAGGGGAAAATGGGTCTGAGGATGGAAAAGGGAGAGCGTGGAGAGAAAACCAGCTATCTATTGATTAGAATCAGTTTAACAGTCATGTTAGTGTGCACTGCAAGGCATGTGATTTGCTGGCCAAACCCAAACATGACAACATGGTGAAAAGGGGTGTGTGCACACAGCTGTTGCATGTATGTATGTATATGTATGTATGTATGTATGTATGTATGTATGTATATACATGATCTTTCTTCCTCCATTACCTCTATCCTTCCTACACCTGAATCCTTCTCTCTCCTACCCCCTGACACTGCTACTGATCTTCTTCTCTCTACCCTCTCCTCTTCTCTGGACAATCTCTGTCCCCTCACCTCCATGCCCAACTCCGCCTGCCCCTTGGCTGACCGACTCAGTACATACTGACAGACGGAGCCTGAGAGTGGCAGAGTGCAAATGGAGAAAAGGCAAACTCCCAGAGGACCTTCTCAACTTCCAATCTCTTTTTTCCACTTTCTCCTCCTCCCTTTCTGCTGCTAAGGCTGCCTTCTATCGCTCTAAAATCCTATCCACTGCCTCTAATCCTAAGAAACTCTTTGAAACCTTCTCTACACTTCTTCAACCCCCACCACCTCCTCCTACTTCCTCCCTTCTCCCTGATGACTTCGCTAACTTCTTTGACAAGAAGGTAAACGACATCAGATCCTCCTTTTCTCACCACCCGGTTAGTGCTGCTTGCACTATCTCACCCTCTGCACTCTCCCTCACCTCTTCACGTCCTACCCTATCCTACCTCGCTCCCCTCTCCCCCAACGAGGTCCTAAACCTCATCACATCCAGTCGCCCCACCACATGCTCCATTGACCCGGTCCCCTCCCCTCTTCTTCAGTCTATAGCACCTGAACTCCTTCCCTATCTAACCCACCTCATCAACACCTCCCTCCAGACAGGATGCTTTCCATCTGCCTTCAAGACTGCTTGAGTCATCCCCCTTCTCAAGAAACCATCACTTAACCCCTCCGACGTCAAAAACTACAGACCGGTTTCCCTTCTACCCTTTCTATCGAAAACTTTTGAATGTGCTGTCTTTAACCAACTTTCTTTGTACCTCCACCAGAACAACCTCCTGGACCCCAACCAGTCTGGGTTCAGGGTGGGTCACTCGACAAGAGACGGCTCTCCTTGCAGTGACAGAATCGCTGCACTCTGTGACAGCAAACTCTCTCTCCGCTGTCCTGATACTCCTGGACCTGTCAGCTGCGTTCGACACAGTGAACCACCAGATCCTCCTCTCTACCCCCGAGGGGCTGGGTGTCACAGGCTCTGCACTCTCAATGTTTGCAACCTACCTGACGGGTCGCTCCTACCAGGTGAAATAGAGGGGATCTATGTCAGAGCCTCGCAGACTGACTACAGGAGTTCCACAGGGTTCGGTTCTGGGTCCTCTCCTTTTCTCCCTGTACACGACATCCCTGGGTTCTGTTGTTCGCTCGCATAACTTCTCTTACCATTGTTATGCTGATGACACCCAGCTGACCTAGTCCTTTCCTCCCTTTGACACAGAAGTAGAGAAACCCATGCTGTGTGCTTGACTGACATCTCAGAGTGGATGGCGACACACCACCTGAAACTCAATCTGGACAAGACAGAGCTGATGTTCCTCCCGGGGAAAGGTTGCCCGCACCGAGACCTGGCCATCACCACTGACAACACCGTGGTGACGCCAACTCGGACTGTGAGGAATCTGGGTGTGATCCTGGATGACCAACTGTCATTTGCTGCAAACGTTGCATCGGTTGCTCGCTCCTGCAGATTTCTCCTCTTACAACATCAGGAGGATTCGCCAATTCCTCACCGATGAGAAAGCACAGGTGCTCATCCAGGCTCTGGTCATCTCCCGCTGGATTACAGCAACTCCCTCCTTGCTGGCTCCCCGGCGTCAGCCATCAGACCTCAAGTGCTTGTTCAGAAAGCTGCAGCTCGTCTGGTGTTCAACCGCCATAAGTTCTCCCACACAACTCCCCTCCTCATGTCCCTACACTGGCTCCCAGTAGCTGCTCGCATCCAGTTTAAGACTCTGGTGCTAGCCTACAGGGCAGTGAAAGGAACAGCTCCTTCCTATCTCTAGGCCATGGTCAAGTCCTACACCCCCGCCCGACCACTTCGCTCTGCTGCCTCAGGATGCCCATTGCCCCGTCACTCAGAAGCCCCAGCTGCCGATCGACCCGGTCACGGCTCTTTTCTGTCCTGGCCCCACAGTGGTGGAATGAATTCCCCACTGATAGCAGGACAGCGGAGTCACTGTCCATGTTTCGGTGCAGGTTGAAAACGAAGAACTACTACCCTGTTACTTGTTCTTAGCACTTATTGTATTCACTCATTGAAGAAAAAAAAAATCTCTTTCTTGCACTTTTACTTTAGCACTAGTTTTGCTCTTGGATGCTTGTTTAGATGCACTTATGACCTCTGATGACTAGTAGTTTTCCTGATCTCCTATGTTAAATGATGCACTTATTGTAAGTCACTTTGGATAAAAGCGTCGGCTAAATGACTGCAATGTAATGTAATGTATCAGGGATGGAAATTAGCACCCGCTACACGCCAAATGTGGGTGGATTTGCGTATTGGCGGGTGAATTTGCTCAACCTACCAGCCACGGTGGCGGGTAAAGAAAAGTAGCAATATGTGACATACTGAATCGCGAATCTGCCTTATTTCCCCCCTATGACCCGCCCTACTCTGTCTCTGATTGGCTAGAACTTGTTGCCATTGTTGGTTAGCCAATCAGAGGCAGAGTATAGGGACACCTGTCTTGCGAGTCTGCTAATTCACACAGACACTTTCGAGGACAATGAGAGAGCCAGAAAACACAATGTGGCGTTACATCGCAGGGGTTAAGAGGTCTGCAGAGAAAACATCGAGACACAGGTTAAAGACGCGAAGACGAAACGAAACGTTTTTTTAATGAGAAGTGGAGAATAACTGACAACGGAGACAGAGTCTGGTGATTGGTTAGTTTACGAGGAGACAAGCCAGACAATGTTTTGTTCGGTATATCGTCAACACGCTTCGGATGCCAACAAGAAAGCTAACAGGAGGGGAAGGGGAATGCTCAGAAATGCGACACTGAAACTTCAGAATCTGATTCTGACGAGTAGTTAAAAAAGTAGTAAAACACACGCACAAACATACAGCCTTTGTGTTCAGCTTGTCCTCTGTAAAGTATGTAAATTTAATTCAGATTCTGTAGAGGGCCTTGGTAAAAATGTATAAATGAGTTCCTAATTCACATAATTAGTTTTATTGAGGCATTTCTTTACTGTGTAAAGCTATAATAGCTTTCCAATTTTGCATTTCTCTTTCACATCACTGTTGTAATGAGGTGCATATTGAACAGGGGGATATACAGTAGTAGAAAAGGTGCAAAATAATGAAATCTGAGGAATAGAGACTTGTGTATGACGATCTTTGATGGATACTATTCAATTAGCTGTAGAGGAAATGTAACTTTACTTACTGGAAACAATTTAATTGGACCCATACTGACACAATTCCTTCTACTTGTTACAGTCTTGGTTTATGTAATAATAAAGGGAATTTTGGTGGCACTGATGTACACTGGTTATTTTTTAACAAATATCTTAAATGTTTTAAAGGTAGTGTACACAATTTTGAAAACCACAGAAGAGTAAACTAGATTTTGAAAATAGTGTTTTAAGAGTTTAAATATTTAAAATAGCCTATTGCTTGAATATTGTAGATCTTGTTTTATTTTTTTCACATGCAGTTACACACTGGAACTAAAACAAGAAAGTGGCTGGTAAAAAAATTGAGTGGCTGGTAGATTTTGGAATCCACCAGCCACAGTGGCAGGTGGACAAAAAAGTTAATTTCCACCCCTGTAATGTATGTATGTATGTATGTATGTATGTATGTATGTATGTATGTGTCTATGTGTGTATGCATGTATGTATGATTATGTGTGTATGATTATGTGTGTATGTAGGCCTTTGAAAATACACTGTCAGTACCACTGTTCAAACATGGAGTCCATGCCAAACTAGCTGCCCTGCCTTCTCAGAACCCACCACAATGACAAACTCACTCCAAAACAGCTTTATCAATATGCCACTCTGGTTTTGTGTTGCCGTTGTTGGAACTCACACACACGGTGAATTACACACGATACAAAAAAAAAAAAGTCCCATTCAGTCTGAGCACGTTTATGGCAGTGAGAAACATCATATTACAACACTCGCATAACAATGTTTTTGGCAGCATGTTGCATGTTGTGTTGAAGTTCATTGTTTCAGATTTTGTCCTGCACGAGACAAAATAGTTTGTAGAGTTTGGCTAGCAGCCCACATCCATATCGCTAGCTACCTTAGGTGTCGATGGGTTACCTGCTTCACCAACACTAACTGGTGATCCGGGATAACTGGTATCATGAAGCTGGTTACCACCTGTCTCTGTAACAATGTCTCTGTTAACACTGTCTCTGTAACACTGTATCTATTACCACCTGTGTCTGTAACAATGTCTCTGTTAACACGGTCCCTGTTAACACCACTCTGTTACCACCTGTCTCTGTTAACACTGTCTCGGTAATACTGTCTCTGTTACCACCTGTCTCTGTAACAATGTCTCTGTTAACACTCTCTCTGTAACACCGTCTCTGTTAGCACCTGTCTCTGTAACAATTTTTCTGTAAGACTGTCTCTGTTACCATCTGTCTCTGTAACAATGTCTCTGTTAACACTGTCTCTAACACTGTCTCTGTTCCCAACTGTCTCTGTAACACTATCTCTGTTGACAGTATCTGTGTAACGCTGTCTCTGTTAATACTGTCTCTTTTACCGCATGTCTCTGCAACACTGTCTCTTTTAAAACTGTCTCTGTCAACACTGTCTGTGTTACCACCTGGCTCTGTTAACACTGTCTCTGTTACCACCTGTGTCTGTAACACTGTCCCCGTACCACTGTCTCTGCCAACACTGTCTCTGTAACACTGTCCGTGTTACCACCTGTCTCTGTAACAATATCTCTGTTACACGGTCTCTGTTAACACTGTCTATGTTAACACTGCCTTTGTAACACTGTCTCTGTTACCACCGTCTCTGTAACACTCTCTGTTAATACTGTCTCTGTTAACACTATCTTTGTAACACTGTCTCTGTAGCACTCTCTCTGTTAACAATGTCTCTGTAACACTGTCACACTATCTCTGTAACACCGTCTCCGTTACCACCTGCCTCTGTTAAACTGCCTCTGTAATGCCTCTGTTAACACTGTCTCTGTTACCACCAGTCTCTTTTCCCACTGTCTCTGTTAACACTATCTGTAACACTGTCTCTGTTAACACTGTCTCTATAAAACTGTCTCTGTTAACACTATCTCTGTAACACTGTCTCTCTAATACTGACTCTGTTACCACCCATCTCTGTTAACACGGTTTCTGTAACACTGTCTGTGTTAACACTGTCTCTGTAACATTGTCGCTGTTACCACCTGTATCTGTTAAAACTGTCTCTTTAACACTATCTCTAACACTGTCTCTGTAACAGTCTCTGTTAACACTGTTAACACTGTTTATGTCAATGCTCTCTCTGTAGCTCTGTCTCTGTTAACACTGTCTCTGTAACACTATCTCTGTTAACAGTCTCTGTAGCACTGTCTGTGTTAACACTGTCTCTGTAACACTGTCTCTGTAATACTGACTCTGTTACCACCAGTCTCTTTTCCCACTGTCTCTGTTAACACTATCTGTAACACTGTCTCTGTTAACACTGTCTCTATAAAACTGTCTCTGTTAACACTGCCTCTGTAACACTGCCTCTCTTAACACTATCTATGTAACATTGTCTCTGTAGCACTGTCTGTGTTAACACTGCCTCTGTAACACTTTCTCTGTTAACACTCTGTTACCACCTGTCTCGGTAACAATGTATCTGTTACATGGTCTCTGTTAACACTATCTCTGTAACACCGTCTCTGTTACCACCTCTCTCCGTTAACACTGTCTATGTTACCACCTGTCTCTGTTAACACAGTCTCTGTTACCACCTGTCTCTTTTCCCACTGTCTCTGTTAACACTATCTCTGTAACACTGTCTCTGTTAACACTGTCTCGGCAACACTGTCTCTGTTAACACAGTCTCTGTTACCACCTGTCTCTTTTCCCACTGTCTCTGTTAACACTATCTCTGTAACACTGTCTCTGTAGCACTGTCTGTGTTGACACTGTCTCTGTAATACTTTCTCTTTTAACACTCTCTGTTACCACCTGTCTCTGTTAACACCCCTCTCTGTTAACACTTTCTCTGTTAACACTGTCTATGTTACCAACTGTCTCTGCTAACACTGCCTCTGTAACACTGCCTCTATTAACACTATCTCTGTAACACTGTCTCTGTAACACTCTCTATAGCACTCTCTCTTTTAACACGGTCTCTGTAACACTATCTCTGTTAACACTGTCTATGTTATCACCTGTCTCTGTTAACAATGTCTCTGTAACACTATCTCTGTAACTCTGTCTCTGTTACCACCTGTCTCTTTTCCCACTGTCTCTGTTAACACTCTCTGTTACCACCTGTCTCTGTTAACACTGTGTTAACACCTTCTATGTTACCACCTGTCTCTGTTAACACTTTCTCTTTTAACACTGTCTCTGTAACACTATCCCTGTTAACACTGTCTCTGTAGCACTGTCTGTGCTAACACTGTCGCTGTAACACTATCTCTGTAACACTGTCTCTCTAATACTGACTCTGTTACCACCCATCTCTGTTAACACGGTTTCTGTAACACTGTCTCTGTTAACACTGTCTCTGTAACATTGTCTCTGTTACCACCTGTATCTGTTAACACTGTCTCTTTAACACTATCTCTAACACTGTCTCTGTAACAGTCTCTGTTAACACTGTTAACACTGTTTATGTCAATGCTCTCTCTGTAGCTCTGTCTCTGTTAACACTGTCTCTGTAACACTATCTCTGTTAACAGTCTCTGTAGCACTGTCTGTGTTAACACTGTCTCTGTAACACTGTCTCTGTAATACTGACTCTGTTACCACCTGTCTCTGTTAACAATGTCTCTGTAACACTATCTCTGTAACTCTGTCTCTGTTACCACCTGTCTCTTTTCCCACTGTCTCTGTTAACACTATCTCTGTAACACTGTCTGTTAACACTCTCTGTTACCACCTGTCTCTTTTAACACCTGTCTCTGTTAACACTGTCTCTGTTAACAGTCTCTGTAGCACTGTCTGTGTTAACACTGTCTCTGTAACACTGTCTCTGTAATACTGACTCTGTTACCACCTGTCTCTGTTAACGCTGTCTCTGTTAACACTGTCTATGTTACCACCTGTTTCTGTTAACAATGTCTCTGTAACACTATCTCTGTAACTCTGTCTCTTTAACACCGTCTCTGTAACACTGTCTCTGTAATACTGACTCTGTTACCACCTGTCTCTGTTAACGCTGTCTCTGTTAACACTGTCTATGTTACCACCTGTCTCTGTTAACAATGTCTCTGTAACACTATCTCTGTAACTCTGTCTCTGTTACCACCTGTCTCTTTTCCCACTGTCTCTGTTAACACTATCTCTGTAACACTGTCTCCGTAACACTGTCTCTGTTAACACTCTCTGTTACCACCTGTCTCTGTTAACACTGTGTTAACACCTTCTATGTTACCACCTGTCTCTGTTCACACTTTCTCTTTTAACACTGTCTCTGTAACACTGTCTCTCTAATACTGACTCTGTTACCACCCATCTCTGTTAACACTGTCTCTGTTAACACTGTCTCTGTAACATTGTCTCTGTTACCACCTGTATCTGTTAATACTGTCTCTTTAACACTATCTCTAACACTGTCTCTGTAACAGTCTCTGTTAACACTGTTTATGTCAATGCTCTCTCTGTAGCTCTGTCTCTGTTACCACCTGTCTCTTTTCCCACTGTCTCTGTTAACACTATCTCTGTAACACTGTCTCCGTAACACTGTCTGTTAACACTCTCTGTTACCACCTGTCTCTTTTAACACCTGTCTCTGTTAACACTGTCTCTGTTAACAGTCTCTGTAGCACTGTCTGTGTTAACACTGTCTCTGTAACACTGTCTCTGTAATACTGACTCTGTTACCACCTGTCTCTGTTAACGCTGTCTCTGTTAACACTGTCTATGTTACCACCTGTTTCTGTTAACAATGTCTCTGTAACACTATCTCTGTAACTCTGTCTCTGTAACACCGTCTCTGTAACACTGTCTCTGTAATACTGACTCTGTTACCACCTGTCTCTGTTAACGCTGTCTCTGTTAACACTGTCTATGTTACCACCTGTCTCTGTTAACAATGTCTCTGTAACACTATCTCTGTAACTCTGTCTCTGTTACCACCTGTCTCTTTTCCCACTGTCTCTGTTAACACTATCTCTGTAACACTGTCTCCGTAACACTGTCTCCGTTAACACTCTCTGTTACCACCTGTCTCTGTTAACACTGTGTTAACACCTTCTATGTTACCACCTGTCTCTGTTCACACTTTCTCTTTTAACACTGTCTCTGTAACACTGTCTCTCTAATACTGACTCTGTTACCACCCATCTCTGTTAACACGGTTTCTGTAACACTGTCTCTGTTAACACTGTCTCTGTAACATTGTCTCTGTTACCACCTGTATCTGTTAACACTGTCTCTTTAACACTATCTCTAACACTGTCTCTGTAACAGTCTCTGTTAACACTGTTTATGTCAATGCTCTCTCTGTAGCTCTGTCTCTGTTAACACTGTCTCTGTAACATTGATTCTGTTAATACTGTCTGTTACCACCTGTATCTGTTAACACCGTCTTTGTAGCACTGTCGCTGTCAACACTGTCTCTGTTAACACTGTCTCTATAGCACTCTCTTTTAACACTGTCTCTGTAACACTAGTCAAGTCTAGTTTTCAACTAGTCCCAGTTTGTGCTCACTGTGCTACTTCGAACATGGTGAAGTGGTGCACTTATGCCTCTTGTGGCTGAAATGAGTATTACACCAACAAACACCTCGGAAGTGATTCAGACCAACAACAAAAAAAAATGTTTTCACCTGCCAAAACTTTCTTTTTTTACCTGTTCTCATCTGAGTCATGTCGTCCCTCTCCTAGCTGGCACATGGAAACTGCCACAGTCATGAAAATTAGTCTTTTCTTATTCCTATATCACCCTTTTCTAATGCACTCTTGAGTCCAAGCACACACACACACACACACACACACACACACACACACACACACACACAGTGCCACATAGCATGCAAGAAAAATCTCTGTGAAGTCATTTGATCCAAAGTTAAAGTTGTGTTGAGAACAGCTACACTAGTGTTGTTGATGTGTTTGGCTTGGTAATAAGTACTTGTTTGCCTGTTAGATAGAATAAACATGAAAATAATAACAAACAAAATATGACCCTTCCGGCACATATTCAAATCTAGGTCACTGTGGAAAATGTGGAATGCAAATTAGGATAACTATGATTCCAGAAACAGTAACAAAGTGCAAAAAAAAAAGAAAAAAAATTATCCCTTCCTGCCTTCGTCACACCTCCTTTTCTCTGTCTCTCACTCTCATTTTCTGTCTTTCTCTCCACCCCATCCTCCACTCTTTCACCCTTCCATCCGTACTATTTCTCAGTGTGTCTGTTGTTGTTGTTGTTTTGTTGATATGCAGTGTTTGACTCTCTCTGGGACTTGTGCTGTTCTATTTACCTCTCCCACGGCAGCACGCGGCTGTGGGTACCCCGATTATGCAAAGTCTGGGTATGTTTGTGAGTGGCTTTATCTGTGTGTGTGTGTGTGTGTGTGTGTGTGTGTGTGTAATTTGCGGTGTTTTGAATGAGGCAGCTGTGTGGGAGGTTTGTCATGTTCTCCTTTTCTCCATCCTCTTCCTCTGCTCTCTCTCTCCCTTCACAAACCTGCTTTACTTGAAATAAATTTATTCGCTGAAATATTTGCACCCTTGATTTAAAGAAGCTCGGCGACCTCTAAAGCTTGATGCAAACGTCAGGCCCACATGAGGGATCTTCAGTCTAATGTGCGTAGCACTGTAAAGTAATTGCCTTCATGTATTTTCACTTTTGATTTTCGAGGATTGCTCTCTTGTACATTTCTCGCTTGGCTGAGGTTCGATCTCTTCTGAAGCTGTTTAAGAAACTGCTAGCAGTTGTTAGCTTAGCATGTCTGTATTTGTCCCTGAAGTCGACTGACAGTTTGTGCATGACACTAGTCGTGACCCCCTACCCCCCACCTTGCCGAAAGTTCGATGACATAAAATCCACACTTTGGTTGCTGGCAAAATAATTTTCAAAAACTCATGAACATGTTACATATGTGCACATATACGTGTGTGTCGCCTGTATGTAGTCAACCCTCGTGTACATGTGTAAAGATAGTTGTGTTGTAGTGTTGTTATTCTACAGCGGGGAGAACAAGTATTTGATACACTGCCGATTTTGCAGGTTTTCCCACTTACAAAGCATGTAGAGGTCTGTAATTTTTATCATAGGTACACTTCAACTGTGAAAGACGGAATCTAAAACAAAAACCCAGAAAATCACATTGTATGATTTTTAAATAATTAATTTGCATTTTACTGCATGAAATAAGTATTTGATCACCTACCAACCAGTAAGAATTCCGGCTCTCACAGACCTGTTAGTTTTTCTTTAAGAAGCCCTCCTGTCCTCCACTCATTACCTGTATTAACTGTACCTGTTTGAACTTGTTACCTGTATAAAAGACACCTGTCCACACACTCAATCAATCAGACTCAGACCTCTCCACAATGGCCAAGACCAGAGTGCTGTCTAAGGACATCAGGGACAAAATTGTAGACCTGCTCAAGGCTGGGATGGGCTACAGGACAATAGGCAAGCAGCTTGGTGAGAAGGCAACAACTGTTGGCGCAATTATTAGAAAATGGAAGAAGTTCAAGATGACGGCCAATCTCCCTCGGTCTGGGGCTCCATGCAAGATCTCACCTCATGGGGCATCAATGATCATGAGAAACGTGAGGAATCAGCCCAGAACTACATGGCAGGACCTGGTCAATGACCTGAAGAGAGCTGGGACCACAGTCTCAAAGAAAACCATTAGTAACACATGACGCCGTCATGGATTAAAATCCTGCAGCGCATGCAAGGTCCCCCTGCTCAAGCCAGCGCATGTCCAGGCCCGTCTGAAGTTTGCCCATGACCATCTGGATGATCCAGAGGAGGAATGGGAAAAGGTCATGTGGTCTGACGAGACCAAAATAGAGCTTTTTGGTATAAACTCCACTCGCCGTGTTTGGAGGAAGAAGAAGGATGAGTACAACCCCAAGAACACCATCCCAACCGTGAAGCATGGAGGTGGAAACATCATTCTTTGGGGATGCTTTTCTGCAAAGGGGACAGGACGACTGCACCGTATTGAGGGGAGGATGGATGGGGCCATTTATCGCGAGATCTTGGCCAATAACCTCCTTCCCTCAATAAGAGCATTGAAGATGGGTCGTGGCTGGGTCTTCCAGCATGACAACGACCCGAGACACACAGCCAGGGCAACTAAGGAGTGGCTCCGTAAGAAGCATCTCAAGGTCCTGGAGTGGCCTAGCCAGTCTCCAGACCTGAACCCAATAGAAAATCTTTGTAGGGAGATGAAAGTCCGTGTTGCCCAGCATCAGCACCGAAATCTGAAGGATCTGGAGAAGATCTGTATGGAGGAGTGGGCCAAAATCCCTGCTGCAGCGTGTGCAAACCTGGTCAAAAACTACAGGAAACGTCTGATCTCTGTAATTGCAAACAAAGGTTTCTTTACCAAATATTAAGTTCTGTTTTTCTGATGTATCAAATACTTATGTCATGCAATAAAAAGCAAATTAATTACTTAAAAATCATACAATGTGATTTTCTAGATTTTTGTTTTAGATTCCGTCTAACCCTTTCACAGTTGAAGTGTACCTATGATAAAAATTACAGACCTCTACATGCTTTGTAAGTGGGAAAACCTGCAAAATCGGCAGTGTATCAAATACTTGTTCTCCCCACTGTATGTTAAGTACACCGAGAGAGACACAAAACCGGAGTCAGATTCCATGTAGTGCAAACCTATATGGCCACCAAACATGATTCTGACGATTGAATGTGGCCAGACCGGAACACCGAGCTGTCACTCTGCCCAGGACAACCTGATTCTGATGATTGTATGTGGCCAGAACTGAACACATAGCTGACACTCTGCCCAGGAGAACCTGATTCTGATGATTGTATGTGGCCAGAACCGAACACAGAGCTTATACTCTGCCCAGGAGAACCTGATTCTGATGACTGTATGTGGCCAGAACCGAACACCAAGCTGACACTCTGCCCAGGACAACCTGATTCTGATGATTGTATGTGGCCAGAACCGAACACAGAGCTGACACTCTGCCCAGGACAACCTTATTCTTATGATTGTATGTGGCCAGAACCGAACATCAAGCTGACACTCTGCCCAGGACAACCTGATTCTGATGATTGTATGTGGCCAGACCGGAAAAACCGAGCTGACACTCTGCCCAGGACAACCTGATTCTGATGATTGTATGTGGCGAGAACCAAACACCAAGCTGGCACTCTGCCCAGGACAACCAGATTCTGATGATTGTATGTGGCCAGAACCGAACATCAAGCTGACACTCTGCCCAGGACAACCTGATTCTGATGATTGAATGTGGCCAGACCGGAAAAACCGAGCTGACACTCTGCCCAGGACAACCTGATTCTGATGATTGTATGTGGCCAGAACCGAACACAGAGCTGACACTCTGCCCAGGAGAACCCGATTCTGATGATTGTATGTAGCCAGAACAGAACACAGAGCTGACACTCTGCCCAGGATAACCTGATTCTGATGATTGTATGTGGCCAGAACTGAACACCAAGCTGACACTCTGCCCAGGACAACCTGATTCTGATGATTGTATGTGGCCAGAACCGAACACCGAGCTGACACTCTGCCCAGGACAACCTGATTCTGATGATTGTATGTGGTCAGAACCGAACACAGAGCTTACACTTTCCCCAGGACAACCTGATTCTGATGATTGTATGTGGCCAGAATCGAACACCAAGCTGACGCTCTGCCCAGGACAACCTGCCCAAAAGTACTCGGGACCACGCAGCCATGCCACGAAGTTTTGTTTCTTTCACACGTCTCTCTCCTTCACTCTATTCATCTGGTGGGTTTTTCTGGCTCACTCTGTATTTACAGCCTGGTTTTCTTTGTATTTCACAGCCTGGTTTTCTTTGTATTTCTCAGCCTGGTTTTCTTATTTCACAGCCTGGTTTTCTTTGTATTTCACAGCCTGGTTTTCTTTTTATTTCACAGCCTAGTTTTCTTATTTCACAGCCTGGTTTTCTTTGTATTTCACAACCTGGTTTTCTTTGTATTTCACAGCCTGGTTTTCTTTGTATTTCACAGCCTGGTTTTCTTTGTATTTTTCAGCCTGGTTTTCTTTGTATTTTTCAGCCTGGTTTTCTTTGTATTTCTCAGCCTGGTTTTCTTTGTATTTTATGGCCTAGTTTTCTTTGTATTTCTCAGCCTGGTTTTCTTTGTATTTTATGGCTTAGTTTTCTTTGTATTTCACAGCCTGGTTTTCTTTGTATTTCACAGCCTGGTTTTATTTGTATTTCTCAGACTGGTTTTCTTTGTATTTCACATCCTGGTTTTCTTTGTATTTCACAGACTGGTTTTCTTTGTATTTCACAGCCTGGTTTTCTTTATATTTCACAGCCTGGTTTTCTTTATTTTTCACAGCCTGGTTTTCTTTTTATTTCACAGCCTAGTTTTCTTATTTCACAGCCTGGTTTTCTTTTTATTTCACAGCCTGGTTTTCTTTTTATTTCAAAGCCTAGTTTTCTTATTTCACAGCCTGGTTTTCTTTGTATTTCAGGGCCTGTTTTTTTTTATTTCACAGCCTGGTTTTCTTTGTATTTCTCAGCCTGGTTTTCTTTGTATTTCATGGCCTGGTTTTCTTCATATTTCTCAGCCTGGTTTTCTTTGTATTTCACAGCCTGGTTTCCTTTATATTTCACAGCCTGGTTTTCTTTGTATTTCTCAGCCTGGTTTTCTTTGTATTTCTCAGCCTGGTTTTCTTTGTATTTCTCAGTCTGGTTTTCTTTGTATTTATGGCCTGGTTTCCTTTATATTTCACAGCCTGGTTTTCTTTGTATTTCATGGCCTGGTTTTCTTCATATTTCTCAGCCTGGTTTTCTTTGTATTTCTCAGACTGGTTTTCTTTGTATTTATGGCCTGGTTTGCTTTGTATTTCACAGCCTGGTTTTATTTGTATTTCACAGCCTGGTTTTCTTTGTATTTCACAGCCTGGTTTTCTTTGTATTTCTCAGACTGGTTTTCTTTGTATTTCACAGCCTGGTTTTCTTTGTATTTCACAGCCTGGTTTTCTTTGTATTTATGGCCTGGTTTTCTTTGTATTTCACAGCTTGGTTTTCTTTGTATTTCACAGCCTGGTTTTCGTTGTATTTCACAGCCTGGTTTCCTTTATATTTCACAGCCTGGTTTTCTTTGTATTCTATGGCCAAGTTTTCTTTGTATTTCACAGCCTGGTTTTCTTTGTATTTCACAGCCTGGTTTTATTTGTATTTCTTGGCCTGGTTTTATTTGTATTTCATGGCCTGGTTTTCTTTGTATTTCACAGCCTGGTTTTCTTTGTATTTCACAGCCTGGTTTTATTTGTATTTCTTGGCCTGGTTTTATTTGTATTTCATGGCCTGGTTTTCTTTGTATTTCACAGCCTGGTTTTCTTTGTATTTCTCAGCCTGGTTTTCTTCGTATTTCTCAGACTGGTTTTCTTCGTATTTCTCAGCCTGGTTTTCTTTGTATTTCTCAGCTTGGTTTTCTTCGTATTTCTCAGCCTGGTTTTCTTTGCATTTCTCAGCCTGGTTTCCTTTATATTTCACAGCTTCTTTTCTTTTATATTTCACAGCCTGGTTTTCTTTGTATTTTTCAACCTGGTTTTCTTTGTATTTTATGGACTGGTTTTCTTTGTATTTTATAGCCTGGTTTTATTTGTATTTTATGGCCTAGTTTTTTGTATTTCTCAGCCTGGTTTTCTTTGTATTTCACAGCCTGGTTTTCTTTGTATTTCACAGCCTGGTTTTCTTTGTATTTCACAGCCTGGTTTTCTTTGTATTTCTCAGCCTGGTTTTCTTTGTATTTCTCGGCCTGATTTTCTTTGTATTTCTCAGCCTGGTTTTCTTTGTATTTCTCGGCCTGGTTTTCTTTGTATTTCTCAGCCTGGTTTTCTTTGTATTTCACGGCCTGGTTTTCTTTGTGTTTCACGGCCTGGTTTTCTTTGCGTTGCTCCTTCCTCCCCCTGGCATGCTTTGTCTCTTTGCCCCTCTGATACTGAGTTCTCTTTGTCTCTTTGCCCCTCTCATACTGAGTTCTCTTTGCCCCTCTGATACTTCTCTTACTTGGTGCCCAAAGCATGAATCTGCAATCCTGTCCTGTTTTTTTCTCTATAATCTTGTTCTGTTTCTCTGTCTTATCCTTTGCTCTGATATTTTAACCCCCCCCCCGTCTCTCTTTCACTCTCCCATTGCACTCATACACTCTGCAACCTCCTGTCTCCCTCTGCTTATCTCCATCAGTCTTTCCAAAACACAACCAGCGGGGCTTGACACGTTCGCCATTGAAAGCACACTTGTGCATGAAAGTGTGGTGGTTGTCAACATCAAAATAAAAGTGTCCCTACTGTTACCACAATATGCCACCCTGTTGTTTGCTTTTTACATGTAGATCGGCTGGATACTGCAAACATGCACACACGTCACACATGCCCGCAGGTGTATGAACAAGTGTGCTTCACACCAAGAAAGTGGTTATCCAGCGGGTTGCCTGTAATGGGGTCCTGGAATCTATCATGGGTCCTGGCTACCCATCTCCCACCAGATCAATTATAAAATCCTGGTTCTTACTTATAAAGCCCTTCACAAACTGGCTCCCCCATACTTCACCGACCTCCTCTCCCCCTACCAACCCTCTTGGTCCCTCAGATCCACCTCAGCCTCCCTTCTCTCTACCCCCAGGTCCAACCGCCACGGCTCTGGTGACCGAGCCTTCTCCAGGGCAGCTCCCAGGCTCTGGAAGTCACTTTCCCAAATCATTAGAGACTCAGAATCCCTCCCACTCTTCCAATCCCATGTCAAGACACACCTTTTCTCCATTGCCTTCTCATGCCCCCCCTCCCCCATCCTCTCGCCCACCCCTGGTCTGGGGCAGGCTGGGGACTGAGTGCTCGACCTGCCCCTCTCTCAACTCCCTCCCCAAGTGCACCGGACACTGCTGCAGTCGGCCCACATTCAGGTCATTGGTCGGGACTCACCTCTTCAGACTTCATCTGTGATTTATGTGATGTATGATGTTTGTTTTTCTTTCCCTTTTGTATCTAAGTCAGAGAGTACTGCTGGCATTGTGTGTGGCTGCCGCTTCTCCCTCTCGTACCCCCTTCCCATCCACCCCACTATGTCTGTGTTATGTTTATCTGTCGCCTTGTTTCACCCTATTTATTGTAAAGCGACTTTGAGTATTAGAAAAGCGCTATATAAGTTCAATTTATTATTATTATTATTATTATCATTACATTTACATTACACAACAGTAGCTATGTTTCCATCTAAATATTAAGCAAAATTTACTTTTTAAAGCACCAAAAATTAAGATATGAATGCATTTCCATCAACTGGGTTGGAGCACATAATATGTGCTACGCAAAACATAGTAGCATCAGATACAAAGGCTGAATGAAATTATATTACTTATCCCAAACCTATACTGAAGCCTTCAAACACAATCATCCCATTGCATGCATGCACAACTATTGTCTACATACTTGGCATACCATGTTAGAAAATTCACAATATAACAGTGATCAGCCATTAACCAGAGTGGACCACCAAACTGTTCACGAGTAAATTAATTCATATTGAAAATCAATACAACAAACAGGGTCAGATTCAGACTCAGAATCAGAATACTTCATTCATCCCTGAGGGAAGTGAATAAAGTATTCTAATTGAGATTTGTATTGTGAGTCAGAAGACAATACTCAAACGTGACTATTGTCTTCTGACTGTCACAGTGTCTGCTTTGACTTTCAGCTGCTGCACCTCCACTTCAACAGAGGCAGTTAGTTCAGAGACATGCAACACGGGATCATGTTTTATGCTAACTAAACACAGAAAGACAAGCTCATTCTGTGCTTTGGAGGGGGGGGGGGGCGGGATGCCGGATGCAGGCGTTCCAGTTTAGTTATCAATATACAATAAATGCCTCAAATTATTTCACGTGAAATGTTGAATGGTTGATGAATAGGTATTCCACAGTGCTGGACATCAACCATGTCCGAGCAAGTTGCACTGTTAGCAAACTAGCTAGACCTGGCTAACTGTATACTGTAGAACAAACTAGCTAGCCCTGGCTAACTGTATACTGTAGAATAAACTAGCTAGCCCTGGCTAACTGTACACTGTAGAACAAACTAGCTAGCCCTGGCTAACTGTATACTGTAGCATAAACTAGCTAGCCTTGGCTAACTGTATACTGTAGAACAAACTAGCTAGCCCTGGCTAACGGTATAATGTAGAACAAATTAGCTAGCCTTGGCTAACTGTATACTGTAGAATAAGTGGCTACGCTCACACCAGAGGAGGCGTAATGGCTTAATGACACTAAACTAGTTTGAACAATCCATAAATAAATAAAGAAATTATATTTATCACAAATTGTGATTAAAAATACAGTATAATGACAGCAACTACTTGAGATTTTGGCTCTTAAAATACTTTTTTTAAAACAGCTGAGATATTTTTATGTGCAGTATTATTTATCCCCAATACCCGCTAGCAGCCAAGATAGCTGGAAAATTGGGTTTTGGACCTTTAATTATCGATGTAGCCATAGAAAGAGTAACCATCTGACTCCAAGGATTAAGAAGATTTAGATGGTGTACCGGTGGTGCTTTCCCCCAGTCAGATTGTCTCACCTCATAATTACTATTTCCTATTGTAGTGTGACCATTAATGGCCCTTGCCACTGAGGAAATGCTTTCATATGCTAGAAGTAGGGACAATACAAGTCGATTGTTCCTTGATGAAACATTACCTCAGTAATGCAGCTGATTCTCCTGTGCAGTTTGTATTTTAACATGTTCCAAGTCAGCCCTACTACATTCAATTCAATTGTATTATCATTAAAAACAATGTGCAGGCACATGTTAAAAATGAAATGAGGGCTGTGGTTTCACCAGCTAAAAATAAGTTGAAAGAGAGCTGGAGTACAAAATATTTAAAAATATCTACAGACATTCAGTGGGTAGCCAGGTTCAGGTGGGCAACAGCTTGTGGAAAGAAGCTGTTTTTGAGCCTGGTAGTACGGGCTCTGAGGCTCCTGTAGCGCCTCCCAGAGCGCAGGGGGGTGAACAGTCCATGGTTGGGGTGGGTGGGATCCCTGCTGATGCTCAGACCCCTTCGAAGGCAGCGTTTGTGATAAATGTCTTTTATGGCTGGGAGCTGGGTACCGGTGATATGCTGGGCCGCCTTGACGATCCGCTGCAGAGCTTTCTGGTCTACTGAGGTGCAGTTGCCGTACCATACTGAGATGCAGATGGCCAGAATGCTCTCTATGGTGCAGTGGTAGAAGTTGGTGAGAATTTTGGGGGGTAGACGGGCACTCCTCAGCCTCCTCAGGAAATGCAGGCGTTGTTGGGCCTTTTTCACAAGGGCCTGGGTGTTTAATGTCCACGAAAGGTCCTCGCTGATGTGGACTCCAAGGAATTTAAAGCTGGAAACACACTCCACTTCCACCCCATTGATGTGTATGGGGGAGTGGCTGCAGCTTCTAGACCTCCTGAAGTCTACAATCAGCTCCTTTGTCTTCTGCACATTAAGGACAAGATTGTTGGTAGTACACCATGATGTGAGGTGCTCAATCTCATCTCTGTAGGCCATCTCGTCATTGTTGGTGATATGGCCAATGACTGTGGTGTCATCTGCAAACTTAACTATAACATTTGAAGGGTGAGTTGGCAGGCAGTCGTGGCTAAAGAGGGAGAAAAGGAGGGGGCTCAGAACACAGCCTTGAGGGGCACCTGTGCTGAGGGTCAGGGTGGAGTAGGAGTGGTCACCTAACCTAAAAGACTGAGGTCTGTTGGTCAGGAAGTCCAAGATCCAGTTACAGAGGGAGGGGTTGAGGCCAAGGGAGAGGAGTTTGGTGGTTAGTTTGGCGGGGATGATAGTGTTGAAGGCAGAGCTGTAATCTATAAACAGCATCCGGATGTATGTGTTGTTAAGTTCAAGGTGGGTCAGAGCAACATGCAGGGCAGTGGCAATGGCATCCTCAGTAGACCTTTTGGGATGGTAGGCGAACTGATGTGGGTCGAATGTGGGGGGGGGATAATGTTTTTGATGTGAGCCAGAACCAGTCTTTCAAAGCACTTCATGGCAATGGGGGTGAGTGCTATAGGTCGGTAGTCATTCAGACATGTGGATGTTGGTTTCTTGGAGACAGGAATGATAGAGGTGGTCTTAAAGCATGCCGGGACTTTAGATTGGGACAGTGAGAGGTTAAATACAGGTGTGAAGACCTCAGCCAGCTGGTCGGCACATTCCCGGTAGACCCAACCCGGTATGCCATCTGGTCCGGCAGCCTTCCGTGTGTTCACTCTGTGCAGTGATTCTCTGACCTCTGCGACTGATAGAGTGAGCACCTGGTTTTCTGGGTGGCTAGGGATTTTTGTGGCTGGGTCAGTATTGTCCTTGTCGAAGCGGGCATAGAAATGATTTAGCTTGTCTGGCAGGGAGGTATCATGGACAGTGGGACCGTGATTAGAGCTTTTGTAGTCTGTGACAGACTGAATGCCTTGCCACATTTGCCGAGGATCAGAGTTATTGTGAAAGTTGTCCTCTATTCGTAGGGAATATTTTTGTTTGGCTGTTCTGATGCCCTTTTTGAGGTTGTATCTGGCTGCGCTGTAGGCCTCACAGTTACCTGACTTGAACGCTGCATCCTGGACTTTCAGCAGCTGCCAGACCTCACTGGTCATCCAGGGTTTCTGGTTTGGAAAGGTGCGGACTGATTTTTTTTGTTGTGACACTCAGTGCAAAAGTTAATGTAAGCTAGTATGGCAGATGTCTGTTCATTAATGTCTATATGGGAGCCATGGGTAGCTGAATGTGCAAAAATACTCCAGTCTGTGTTTTCAAAACAGTCCTGGAGTTCAGACACTGCTCCTTCTAGCCAGACAGTGATTGTCTTTACTGCTGGCTTGATCCGTTTTATTAGGGGTTTGTAGGCTGGGACCAGGAACAGGCAGAGGTGGTCAGAATGCCCCAGATGAGGGCAGGGAGTAGCTTTATGAGTCCTTGATGTTTGTATAGAGATGGTCCAGGGTGTTTTGTCCACTAGTGGGGCAGGAGACATGCTGGTGGAATTTGGGCAATACAGCCCTGAGGTTAGCCTGATTAAAGTCACCACCTATGATAAAGGCATTGTCCGGGTGTTTGGTCTGTTGTCTGCTGATGGCACATTGTAGCTGCTTAAGTGCTTCCTTAGCATTAGCATGTGGGGGGGATGTATACAGCAGCGATGGTAATGGCCGTTAGCTCCCTGGGCAGGTAAAAAGGCCTGCACTGAATCATAAGGAGCTCGAGATCAGCAGAGCAATACCTTTCGACGATCTTTATATTGTTGCACCAAGAGTTATTGACATAAATACTCAAACCTCCTCCGCGGATCTTGCCGGAGTCCGCTGTCCTGTCGGCACGGAAGGCTGTGCGGCCCGCTAGCTCGACTGCAAAGTTGGCTATGTTGCTGTTGAGCCAAGTCTCCATAAACATCAGCAGACAGCAGTTCTGTAGCCTTTTCTGAGAGGACAGCCCGAGTCTTATCTCGTCCATTTTGTTAGCTAACGATCGGACATTAGCCATGAAGAAGCTTAGGAGGAAAACTTTGAAGGGAACGCTACTTAGCTTAGCATGTAGCCCGCCATGTTTCCCCCTCTTTTGTTTAAGTTGCTGATGGGGGCAGCGTTTCCACTGCGAGACCGGTGAACGGATAATATCGATGGGGAAATTGTCCGTGATGGGGGAGGGAAGTGAGTAATCCGTTCTGAGGTTTAAAAGTTCCTGACGGTTGTAGAAGAGCGCATGACCTACACTTGTAAATAAACTTAAAACTAATGTATAAATAACAAAGAAAACACGACACTGAACAGGGAACCACAGTAGCCGCTGCGTCCAGCGCGCCGCCATCTTGAAAATCTTGAAATTATTTGTGTAGCTGCTTCTGCAGCTGATTCTCCTGGGCGGTGTGTATTTTAACATGGTCCAAGTCAGCCCTACTACATGTACAGTGGCTTGCAAAAGTATTCATACCCCTTGAACTTTTCCACATTTTGTCACGTTACGACCACAAACATAAATATATATTATTGGAATTTTATGTGAAAGACCAACACAAAGTTGCACACAATTGTGAAGTACAAAGAAAATTATACATGATTTTAAATTTTTTTTACAAATGAAAAACTGAAAAGTGAGGTGTGCAAAAGTATTTAGCCCCCTTTTCTCTGAGTGCAACCAATTGCCTTTAGAAGTTGCCTGATGACTGCTGAATGATCGAATGTTGACCTAATGACTAAACAGAGTCAACCTGTGTGTAATCTAATCTCAGTACAAATACAGCTGTTCTGTGACGGTCTCAGAGGTTTGTTAAGAGAATATTGGGGAGCAAACAGCATCATGAAGTCCAAGGAACACACCAGACAGTTCAGGGATAAAGTTGTGGAGAAGTTTAAAGCAGGGTTAGGCTATAAAAAGATTTACCAAGCGTGCAACATCTCACGGAGCACTGTTCAATCCATCATCCGGAAATGGAAAGAGTATGGCACAACTGCAAACCTACCAAGACACAGCCGTCCACCTAAACTTACAGGCCAAACAAGCAGAGCACTGATCAGAGATGCAGCCAAGAGGCCCATGGTGACTCTGGATGAACTGCAGAGATCCACAGCTCAGCTGGGGGAATCTGTCCACAGGACAACTGTTTGTCGTGCACTGCACAAATCTGGCCTTTATGGAAGAGTGGCAAGAAGAAAGCCACTGTTAAAAGAAAACCATAAGAAGTCCCGTTTGCAGTTTGCCAGAAGCCATGTGGGGGACACAGCAAACATGTGGAAGAAGGTGCTCTGGTCAGATGAGACCAAAATTGAACTTTTTGGCCTAAATGCAAAACGCTATGTGTGGCGGAAAACTAACACTGCACATCACTCTGAACACACCATCCCCACTGTCAAACATGGTGGTGGCAGCATCATGCTCTGGGGGTGCTTCTCTTCAGCAGGCACAGGGAAGATGGTCAGAGTTGATGGGAAGATGGATGGAGCCAAATACAGGGCAATCTTGGAAGAAAACCTGTTGGAGTCTGCAAAAGACTTGAGACTGGGGCGGAGGTTCACCTTCCAGCAGGACAACGACCCTAAACATAAAGCCAGGGCTACGATGGAATGGTTTAAAACAAAACATATTCATGTGTTAGAATGGCCCAGTCAAAGTCCAGACCTAAATCCAATTGAGAATCTGTGGCAAGATCTGAAAACTGCCATTCACAAACATGCTCCATCTAATCTGACTGAGCTTGAGCTGTTTTGCAAAGAAGAATGGGCAAAAATTTCAGTCTCTAGATGTGCAAAGCTGTTAGAGACATACCCCAAAAGACTTGCAGCTGTAATTGCAGCAAAAGGTGGTTCCACAAAGTATTGACTCAGGGGGGCTGAATACTTTTGCACAACGCACTTTTCAGCTTTTTATTTGTAAAAAGACTTTAAAATCATGTATAATTTTTTTTGTACTTCACAATTGTGTGCCACTTTGTTTTGGTCTTTCACATAAAATTCCAATAAAATATATTTATGTTTGTGGTCGAAACGTGACAAAATGTGGAAAAGTTCAAGGGGTATGAATACTTTTGCAAGCCACTGTATGTGGATATAAAACAGCTCTGTGCAGTGTGTATTTTAATGTGGTCCAAGCCAGCCCTACTACATGTCTGTGGATATAAAACAGCTCTGAGAAGAGGGAGACCTCTGGCCTTAGAAGTAACTGCGGATCAAACGTGAAATCCCAGCTCTGCTATCCTTCTGCATAATTTACAGATCATTGCCTTGACTGTGTATGTTGAAGCTGTGCAAGGGAAAATCAGATTATAGTCTGTACTAGTATATGCTGCATAAATGTCCAATGTGACTGATAGTTTGTGAAGTGTCTGTCACATAGATGATGCATGTTGGATGGTCAGCATGTCATACAGGATAACAAGAAGGGGTATGATATGAATTCACGACCCACAAAGAGGGCTGGCATTAAATGAACCACGCCAGAGCGTGCTTTTTTTTAATTCTTTATTTTTCACAGCAGTATATATTACAAAATGTATATCAAAACAATAAGTTTCATTTTCTTCTGCCATTCAGGTTTTTTTTAAAACTTACAAGAGAAAGTAAAAAAAAAAAAACAAACAAACAAAAAACAATATATATACATACATATAGAAAAAAGGCAAACTTTAAGAACGTAAAACAATTTGGGAGAGGTAACGTGTGTACATAAGACTATACAGGAGAGAGGTGATATGAGTTTGTGGCAGGGAGAGTGTGAAGGTTCCCAATGCATAGTAGGGAAAAGGAGTGTGAAGCTAGAGAGAGAGGGTGTATTAAAATCTAATTAATTCAATATCTCCACAAAATCTGGCCTTAAGGGCCTCACATATTTGACCCACTTGGTCCAGAATTTAACAAACTTATTTTTCTGAAGGATGGAGGGAAAAAGTAATTTTTTCCATAACATAAATGTCATTTACTATATCTATCCACTCCTGTATTGTGGGGGGTTCAGGAAGTAACCAATGTCTTGTGAGTGCTTTTTACCAGCACATGTCAAAATACCAAATAAATATTAATCCGGCCGTCCTGCCTGGAAATCGGCATTTCCTAAGAATATTGTGGAAAATTGCAAGGGCAGATCATTATTAAGTATGCTTTTCAATGCTTTGTGAAGCTCTGCCCGAAAGGTCTTATCATTGGGCACTCCCAGAATATGTGCCAGTGGTTGGCTTCCTGAAGTCCACACTGTCTCCAACATTTGGTGTCCCCCCCCCATCAATATGTGCTTTCTGTTTTGGTGTAATAAAAAATCGACTAAAACACTTCCACCCAAACTCCCGCCATATGTGGGAGTTGGTGCATTTCCAATGGAATTTACATACATCAAGCCAATCCTCATTTGATATTGTAAAGTTACCTTCTTTTTCCCATTTTTCTTTGATGTATTCTGTAGAGTGGGACTTTTTTGTCATAAGGCCTTTATAAAATCTTGAGACAACACCCCTATTTGGGTCTTTTTGATAGGCACCAATAAATATCCTCAGTATAAGATCATTAAAGTCTGTTTTATCTTTAATGTTATGTTCAAAATGATTACGTATCTGGAGATACCTATAAAAATCAGATTTTTCAAGATCATATTCTTTCCTCAACTTTTCAGTCTTTTAAGTGTCCCTTTTCTGTTAGGGAATAGAATGTTGTTATTCCTTTTGAAATCCAGGACTTAAATCTATAATCCATTTTATTAGGCTTGAACTCAGGATCATAGGCACGCCATTGAATTATTTGTAATGTATGGCCCAGTTTATATTCTTCTCTTATCATATTCCAGATTTTTAGTTGGGCGTTAACCCATGGATTTTGCACCTTATCTATAAACCTTCCTAAATTTGTGTGAGCCAATACTGCATGAATTGGAGAATCATTCATAATAGAGAGTTCAATATCTTTCCACCTGGCATGAAATGTTAGGTTACATATGTTGATTAAGGGTTTAGTCTGAGCTGCATAAAAATAATCCTTGAAAACAGGGTAATGACATTCCTCCTTTCTCCCTTGGTAGTTATAGAGTTTTGAGTTTAACCCTGGGTTTTTTCCCTGCCAAATAAATCTGGACATGATCTTATTCAATTCGGAGAATTGTTTTGAAGAAATTTCTACAGGGAGTGCTTGAAATAAATAGAGATATTGTGGAAGGATTTTCATCTTTACAGAATCAATCCGATGACTGAGACCAAGGAAAGCGACAGCATTCCATCTATGTATGTCGTCTTTAATTTTTGTTATTAACAAGTCCCGACTCTTTTTCAAAAGATACCTTGATAATAGTGCCTTACTGGTGATAGTAGTGGCTTACTGGTGATGGTAGCGGCTTACTGGTATTTGCAGCAGGTGGCACATCTGTCTCAGGCATCCATGTGCCTGCACAGCAAGGAGAAATGGGCTGCTAGCCGACGTAGTCTTTTGTTCCGTCTCAGATGGGCAGAAGCGGGATTATAATGAGACACCTGAAAAAGTGTTTGCAGGTGGCATTAACACAGGAGAGGCTGCACAACTTGGCAGTGAAACGCTGCTGTTTTGTCTGTCTGTATTAAAATGCCTTCACCATGTCCTATCGTGACAGGGGAAAGAAATGAAATACAGAGAAACGGAGATAGTTGTACTACTTCTCACTAAAGAGGTGGGCGGTATCAAAGTCTGTGTGGCGCCATAGGTGGTACATTCCAGATTGTATAGCTGAACCAAATGGTGATCGTCTGTTGTTTCAGCTGAGCGGCGCTGCAAACGGCTGACAATCTCACATATCCAGCATAGCTGCAAGTTGAGCGACCGCTACATGAAAAGACACTCATGTGACAGAAGGGAGGGGGGCGCTTTTTGTGTACTGCCCCTGAATTTTACACAACCCCGGAAACAACAGTTTTCTCAAAAATAGTTGAGCCTTTAATGGCTCGTAGCTTACGTCTTATTCATGACCTCCCCTGTGGCTCACATACTGTCAGTGTTTTGTCTCACCATGTTTTTATTTGCCTAGTTTACACACATGTCATTATTGCATGTATATTTTTTTATTTGTTTTTTGGGGGGTTTTTTTCTTCTTTTTTTTTTTTCAAAAAACTGTTCAGCTAACATTTTGACTAGGAAACGCAGACTGGAATTTTGCCCCGTTTTTGTCTGTGGACCCCAAAATCCTTTCAGAGGTTTTTCTCCAGTATTATATTCACATTCTAAGTGTGTGTGTGTGTGTGTGTGTGTGTGTGTGTGTGTGTGTGTGCGTGCGTGCGTGCTCGCGCACAAGGACAAAATTTGTGTTTTAGCTCAAAGATGGACTTGGTAGGGGCATCCAGGTGGCATAGTGGTCTATTCTGTTGCCTATCAACACAGTGATCACCAGTTCTAATCCCTGTGTTACCTCCGGCTTGGTCAGGCAACCCTACAGACACAATTGGCTGTGTCTGTGGGTAGGAAACCGGATGTGGGTATGTGCCCTGGTCGCTGCACTAGCGCCTCCTCTGTTCTGTCAGGGCACCTGTTCAGGGGGGAGGGGGAACTGGGGGGAATAGCGTGATCTTCCCACGCGCTACGTCCCCCTGGTGGAACTCCTCACTGTCAGGTGAAAAGAAGTGGCTGGTGACTCCACATGTATTGGAGGAGACATGTGGCAGTCTGCAGCCCTCCCCGGATCAGCAGAGGGGGTGGAGCAGAGAGCGGGACGGCTAGGAAGAGTGGGGTAATTGTCCAAGCACAATCGGGGAGAAAAGGGGGGGGGGGATCATTCATTCATGGATATTTGTTATTTAAATCTTAGCCCCCTTTTTTTTTTTTACCCTTTTCAGGTGTCAGAATAAGATCTCTTTTTTTTTAACTTATTTCTGATTTTTCCCTTTTTCTCCCAATTTAGTGGCCAATCGATCCCTATTTTAATTCAAACACCCACCCTCGTACTGCATGCATTCGCCAACTGCATCTTTCCGGCCGGCACTCTCGAAGGACAAGGCGAATCCAGGCCGAACCACTGCTTTTTAACCACACACCCACAGACGCAGTCATGTGACGAACACAAGCCGACTCCACCCCCCTCCCGAAGACAGCGCTGCCAATTATTGCTGCTTCATCGAGTCCAGCCATGGTCGGATCTGACGAGACCGGGCGCGAACCCCAGTCTCGTGGGAAACTGCATCGACACAAAGCCGATGCTTAGACCGCTACACCACCGCGGACCTAGAATTAGATCTTTGTCATTCTCATGAGCCCTTCAGCAAAACTCTTATAGGGGGCGCTACTCTACAAATTACCCTACATTCAGCTCTTCTTGGGGAGTACTCGTGCATGGCTTCCAGGTTTTGTGTATGTTACTATTAAAAGATGCTTGACTTTTCCACACGGAAGTGCAAATCCCGCTAACAGCATTTCAACCATATGTACCTCTCCCCCAGTATTACATGTACTCCATCCCCATACTGCCCAGTATTACATGTACTACATCCCCATACCGCCCAGTATTACATGTACTACATCCCCATACCACCCAATATTACATGTACTCCATCCCTATACTGCCCAGTATTACATGTACTCCATCCCCATACTGCCCAGTATTACATGTACTACATCCTCATACTGCCCAGTATTACATGTACTACATCCCCATACCACCCAGTATTACATGTACTCCATCCCTATACTGCCCAGTATTACATGTACTACATCCCCACACCACCCAGTTTTGCATGTACTCCTCCTCATCCGGGGTCTCCCCACTTCTCCCTCAGGTTATGTTTACACCACAGGTCTTGGTGCCCAGTTGCTACTATTTGCATATATCTGATTTTCCCTCCCACCCTGTGTTTACATCGACCTTTAAGACCCATATCCCTTTTACTGCACTTGAAACAACCTGCACGCGCCGGCCGATGCCACACTTTGGTCAACGAGGAGGAAGTGAACATGCACACGTCAACACCACGCCGTTCAACACGCGATACAAGTATGCGTGTTGCATTTTTAATGATGTGCAATTCGCAAAGACCTGAAAGATCCTGGAGTGATTGGCCGGATACAACTGGGGAGAAAAAGGGAGAAAAAAATCCAAAATGACAAAGACCTGAAAGATCCTGGAGTGATTGGCCGGATACAACTGGGGAGAAAAAGGGAGAAAAAATCCAAAATGACAAAGACCTGAAAGATACAGTCTGTGTGGGTACATGAGCGCTGCATTGGCAGCTATCAAGTTTCTTCTATGTAGGAATGGATGTAGTCACAATCAGATCTGAAAATATCCCACTCCGTGTGGGTTTTTCTCTTCTGTTCATACGGTCATAATCCATGTCCAATCTGTGCCACGTGAGCAAAAAAGAAATCAGAACTGGGTCACTTGTGCCTGGCAGTCTGAACGTAGCCTGAGATGCCTTTTGCTGCTTTTTGCTCCAGTGAGTGAAAGTCTTCTATTTGTCTTTCTCTCCGTCTGTCTGTCTGTCTGTATGTCTATTTTGTAGGACACACTTTGATCAGTGTGTGACATTGTTTTGTACATCACAGTGAAATAATCATACACATGTCCGGGTCACACTCAACCCGTTATCTGAGATTTAGCAACCATGGAGGTTGTATGGCTATCACCATCAAACCGCCATACTCTATCCATCCATCCGTCCATTGTCCAAGCCGCTTATCCCAGTCGGGGTCGTGGGGATGCTGGAGCCTATCCCAGCAATCATTGGGCGGCAGGCGGGGGGACACCCTGGACAGGCTGCCAGACCATCACAGGGACCACACACACACCTAGGAACAATTTAGTAATTTAGTACGGCCGATTCACCTGACCTACATGTCTTTGGACTGTGGGAGGAAACTGGAGCCCCCGGAGGAAACCCATGCAGACACGGGGAGAACATGCAAACTCCACACAGAGGACGACCCGGGACAACCCCCCAGGTTGGACTACCCCGGGGCTCGAACCCAGGACCTTCTTGCTGTGAGGCGATCGTGCTAACCACTGCGTCACCGTGCCACCACCTTCATACTCCAATACATGGAAAAAGATAGCCACATAAAAACCCTTTTGTGCTTCTACATACATACAAATACTCTAACATGTGCACAAATATGCACACACAGGTGCCAACAGACACATAAAGACAAACGTACACCTACACGGTTCCGCTAGGGTTGTCCTATATTCAGTGAAATAGTGTTGTTGCTTCTCTGATTTTGCTTGAGATGGCCAGGTCAGTGAGGTTAGCTCCATGTGAAGGATGGTAATAATACTCACAGACACTGTCATAGGCTCTTACATACATGATAATACTCACAGACACTGTCATAGGCTCTTACATACATGATACTACTCACAGACACTGTCATAGACTCTTACATACATGATACTACTCACAGACACTGTCATAGACTCTTACATACATGATAATACTCAGAGACACTATCATATGCTCTTACATACATGATAATACTCATATAAACTGTCATAGGCTCTTACATAAATAATAATACTCACAGACACTGTCATAGACTCTTACATACATGATAATACTCACAGATACTGTCATAGACTCTTACATACATGATAATACTCAGACACTATCATAGGCTCTTACATACATGATAATACTCACATACACTATCATAGGCTCTTACATACATGATAATACTCACATACACTGTCATAGGCTCTTACATACATGTTAATACTCACATACACTGTCATAGACTTACATACATGATAATACTCACAGACACTGTCATAGACTCTCACATACATGATACTACTCACAGACACTGTCATAGGCTCTTACAAAATAAGATCCTCTCTCACACGCCCTGCGGCTAAGATAATGATCCATGCCTTCATCTCCTCCCGCCTTGTTTACTGCAACTCACTCCTCTATGGCATCAGTGCTAGCTCAATCAAGAGACTCCAATTAGTCCAGGACACATCCGCCCGACTTTTAACTTTTACCAAAATCCTGACACCACATCACCCCAATCCGAAAAGACCTCCACTGACTACCCATCTCCCACCAGATCAATTACAAAATCCTGGTTCTTACTCATAAAGCCCTTCACAAACTGGCTCCCCCATACCTCACCGATCTCCTCTCCCCCTACCAACCCTCTCGGTCTCTCAGGTCCACCTCAGCCTCCCTTCTTTCTACCCCCAGGTCCAACCTCCACGGCTTTGGTGACCAAGCCTTCCCTAGAGCAGCTCCCAGGCTCTGGAACTCACTCCCCCAAATCATTAGAGAGTCAGAATCCCTCCCACTCTTCCAATCCCATCTCAAGACACGCCTTTTCTTCATTGCCTTCTCGTGCCCCCCCCCCCCCCCCCCCCGTCCGCTCATACACCCCTGGTCTGGGGCAGGCTGGGGACTCAGCGCTTGACCTGCATCTGTGATTTATGATGTTTGTTTTTCTTTCCCTTTATATCTGTCCAAGTCGGAGAGTACTGCTGGCGTCGTGTGTGGCTGACACTTCTCCCTCTCGTAGCCCCCCTTCCCATCCACCCCTGTATGTCTGACCCCCCTTCTCATCCACTCCTGTATGTCTGTGTTATGTTAATCTGTCATCTTGTTTCACTCCATTTATTGTAAAGCGACTTTGAGTACTAGAAAAGTGCTATATAAGATTGATTTGTTATTATTATTATTATTATTACATACATGATAATGCTCACATACATGATAAACAGCTGGGTCCAACCAACATTATGAGCGCTGGCTCATAAACACGCACATGCATATATATGAGGCACAAACATTGTGGGACACACACACACACACACACACACACACACACACACATACCACAGTCTTCTTACCCGACGTGAGTGTATCTCTTTGACATATAGCGGCAGTAGAAACTCAGACACTCCTTCCAGTCTCAACCCATCCTTGGTCACACGCAGGTTGCCCATCCCATCCTAAAGAGAGGGATAGAGTGAAAGAGAGAGACAGAGAGAGAAAGACAGAGAGAGAGAGAGAGACACACACACACAGACATAGACAGAGAGATACAGACAGAGAGAGAGTGAGAGCGAGCGAGCGAGAGAGAGAGAGAGATTTTGATTTTAAAAAGGTACATTTATTCAGAATACATTACAGTCCAACAGCTGATACTCTAACACAATCACCTCTTTATCATCCGGCTCATACAAAACAAGTGTCAGGAAAAAAAAGACCATTAAGTAGCCTAAAACAGATAATTGCAAAAGCAGAAATTCAAAATAAAATAGCCAAACATAAACACAAAATCGCCTCATGGGGTTTGCAGCAACACAACATCCTGCCCTTAGACCCTCACATCGGATGAGGAACAACTCCCTAACAAAACCCTTTAACAGGGAGAAAGAATAGGAAGAAACCTCAGGGAGAGCAAGAGGAGGGATCTCCCTCCCAAGACGGACAACGTGCAATGGATGATGAGTTTACAAAATTTACATACCAAGGAAATAAAGTGAAAAAGCCAATAATGCAGCCAGGACTTTCCCTCATTACACAAATTAAAAAAAGAAAAACATCTTCATCAACTCCCACTATGCACAATACCACCCCCAGTTCTGGAAAAACGGCCACTTCTGTGTAGGAGTTCTGCAATGTAGGGTGATGTTCATGGTGGAAACCAGTTTCTGAGGAAGTCCTGGAGAGCACCAGTCGTGGCCATCCAGCCTGGCTCCATGAATCAGTGGCTCCTCCAGCAGCAGTAAGAGGAAGATCGCCCAGTGCAACACACTCGTTGACCAAATTCGTCTTAAGCATCATCAAGGAGTTGCAATTTCACGTTCTGTACAAGTTTTTTCATTCTGAAGATTTCCTGGTCAGTAAATGTGTTTACTTCCAACTCTCGGGTGTTTTAATAAAACGTCTGACTGAGTCAACAAAAAGCTGCAAGTCTGGAAAGTAATTTTCCACCTTAACTGCCCTCAAACCCTTGGTGACCTGTAAAATCTTCCTGATTTTCAGGAAAGGATAGTTCCCTTATGTGTCCACCTGTGTACGAGGAGTGGAAACTAACTCATAGTCACTTTCTTCTGTGTCCTCCTCAGGTGAAGAGAGGATGGCTTTTTACTTTTTGAAACCCTCTTTTCTTTTAAATTGTCCTGTCTACCCTCTGTGGGCTTCCTTTTAATAGACTTTTTTAATTTTATTTCATCATCCGACAGCATCTCTTCCTCTTCCTCAAGTACAGACTCTGCCACGCTAACAGCAGTCTGCTGTATTTGCTTCTTCCGACCACAATTCATATCTCGCCCCGCCAGTTTGCTACACTCCCCGTTCTCACTGTTTTCATTTCCATCAGCTTCCACCTGTTCAAGTCCTGTCACCTTCTCATCGTGATCACCTTTTTTAACCTGCTAAACCTGCCCACCTTCCTCTCCTGCCTGCTCAGTCTGTCTGTTTTCCTTGTGTTCTCCAGCCTCGGTCTCTTTCTGTTTCACCACCTGGTCCATTTCTCCTGCCCCTCAATCCCCGAACTCCTGTCTGACCTGTGCCGACTCGACAACGCCGTCTTCAGCCGGAGATGCACCGCTAATGGCGGTATCGGGAGACGAAGGCTGCCCTTGAGGATCAGACCTACCCTCACTCCTGTCGGGACAAGACCTTATTGAATGCCCCTCACACCCACAGCCAAAAAATTTCATCATGCCGGAAGTAACGAACACAATGTAGTCAAACCCGTTGATCCTGACCTTGCTGTCCACCATCTGGTTGGCTTTATCAACACTATCGATAAACATGACCACAGCACTGTTCATTCTGGAGGCTGATTTTATGCTTCCATATCCCACATGTTCAGCTACCGCGAGGCAGCACTCCTCCACCGAGCATGTGACCACCGGAGCCACTTTAATCACATGCCGGCGTGTCAACTTTTCAAACGCCGTCCCTCCACCTCCCACAGCGGCCATATTGTCCCGCTGAGGGCGGTAGCACTGCTACCGGGAATTTTTTTTTTTTTTAAACAACTCCACTTAGACCTGCCACTGAAAAAAAACTAACTAAAAGACAAAAAAAGCACACGAAAAAGGACAAGACGAATATTTCTGGATGCACTTAAATACAAGCCCAACATTGCACTTTAAAGCTCTGAAAACCCAAGAACTGAACCCCAAAAAGAGTCCCCTGAAGCAGCTGGCTCTGAGACTCACTAACCCTTTAACAAATACTAAGACCAACCAACCTCAGGCCAGCACTGCATTCCAAAGAAACATGAGGATAAATCAGGCTATAAAACAAACAAACATGAGGATAAATCAGGCTATAAAACAAACAAACATGAGGATAAATCAGGCTATAAAACAAATAAACATGAGGATAAATCAGACTATAAAACAAACAAACATGAGGATAAATCAGTCTATAAAACAAATCAAGAACAATTATCTGAAACACTGGAACATTGGAACGCTGAAATCAAAACTCAAAACAAACTAGAAGTCTATCGGGCCCTAAAAACAAACTATGATTTGGAAGAATACCACTTAACTGTCAGAGACAGGAAGCAGCGACAGATCCTCACCAAATAAAGGCTCAGTGACCACAGTCTCGCCATTGAAAAGGGGAGACATAAAAAGACATGGTTGCCAAAAGAGCAATAAACATGTGGTCAGTGCATGACAGATGAGGTGGAGACAGAGGTGCACTTCCTCATTAAATGTGAAAAATTTGAAAAACAACGACGGGCTTTTGTCAAGGAGCTGGAACACGTGATTCCAGAGTACCAGAAAATGGACGACGCAGGTAAGCCGCAGGTGGTCCTGGGAGGGGGGCCAGTGGCGAGCATTACAGCAAGATTTATATTTTCCTGCCACAACCTGAGAGACAGTGGGTGATGGTACCTATAGCTACTGTTGCTGTTTGATATCATAATCATTGTTGTTGTTGCTGTTATTATTATAATCATTGTTGTATTGTGTTGTTGTTTTACATGCTTTGGCAATATGTGCACAAATGCATGTCATGCCAATAAAGCAAATATTGAGTTGAATTGAATTGAAATTAACTGAGAGAGAGAGCGAGAGCGAGAGAGAGAGAGAGACGCATATTCAGTGATGCTTGCGAGACTTTGAACAGAACCACTGGTCAGTAATAATACAAAATCAGTTTCTTCATACACAGGCAAGGGGAAAGACGGAATATACCGACAACAAAGCTAGCTCCCAATGAAACTCTTCCAACATGAAAAAAAAGGACAAGAAAACAAGATAGAGAGAAATTGGAAAAAAATAATCTAATGTGACAAGTTATCGACTTCAGGTGATGAAATCACTTTGCAGTGCTATTATCTTGAGCCGCTTAAAGGCCGGGTTAAGGTTAGGACCACTAACACTAAAAACTACATGATGCTGCAGCCAGTTACGACTGTACACCACGAAAAAAAACTACATGATGCTACAGCCAGTTAATACTGTACACCATGAAAAACACTACATGATACTACAGCCAGTTACTACTGCACACCACAAAAAAAACTACATGATGCTACAGCCAGTTACTACTGTACAACATGAAAAAACTACATGATACTAGAGCCCGTTACTATTGTACACCACGAAACAACTACATGATGCTAGAGCCAGTTACTACTGTACAATATGAAAAAAACTACACGATGCTACAGCCAGTTACTACTGTACAACACGAAAAAAACTACATGATGCTACAGCCAGTTACTACTGTACAACACGAAAAAAACTACACGATGCTACAGCCAGTTACTACTGTACATCACGAAAAAACTACATGATACTAGAGCCCGTTACTATTGTACACCACGAAACAACTACATGATACCAGAGCCCGTTACTATTGTACACCACGAAACAACTACAAGATGCTAGAGCCAGTTACTATCATTGTCTGTGTACACCACGAAAAGGCTGCATAATGCTAGAGCCAGTTACTATCACTATCTGTGTACACCACGAAACAACTGCATGATGCTAGAGCCAGTTACGATCATTGTCTGTGTACACCACGAAAAGGCTACAAGATGCTAGAGCCAGTTACTATCATTGTCTGTGTACACCACGAAACAACTGCATAATGCTAGAGCCAGTTACTATCATTGTCTGTGTACACCACGAAACAACTACAAGATGCTAGAGCCAGTTACTATCATTGTCTGTGTACACCACGAAACAACTACATAATGCTAGAGCCAGTTACTATCATTGTCTGTGTACACCACGAAACAACTACAAGATGCTAGAGCCAGTTACTATCATTGTCTGTGTACACCACGAAACAACTGCATAATGCTAGAGCCAGTTACTATCATTGTCTGTGTACACCACGAAACAACTACAAGATGCAAGAGCCAGTTACTATCATTGTCTGTGTACACCACGAAACAACTACATAATGCTAGAGCCAGTTACTATCATTGTCTGTGTACACCACGAAACAACTGCATAATGCTAGAGCCAGTTACTACCATTGTCTGTGTACACCACGAAAAGGCTACAAGATGCTAGAGCCAGTTACTATCATTGTCTGTGTACACCACGAAACAACTACAAGATGCTAGAGCCAGTTACTATCATTGTCTGTGTACACCACGAAACAACTACATAATGCTAGAGCCAGTTACTATCATTGTCTGTGTACACCACGAAACAACTGCATAATGCTAGAGCCAGTTACTACCATTGTCTGTGTACACCACGAAAAGGCTACAAGATGCTAGAGCCAGTTACTATCATTGTCTGTGTACACCACGAAACAACTACAAGATGCTAGAGCCAGTTACTATCATTGTCTGTGTACACCACGAAACAACTACATAATGCTAGAGCCAGTTACTATCATTGTCTGTGTACACCACGAAACAACTACATAATGCTAGAGCCAGTTACTATCATTGTCTGTGTACACCACGAAACAACTGCATAATGCTAGAGCCAGTTACTATCATTGTCTGTGTACACCACGAAAAGGCTACAAGATGCTAGAGCCAGTTACTATCATTGTCTGTGTACACCACGAAACAACTACAAGATGCTAGAGCCAGTTACTATCATTGTCTGTGTACACCACGAAACAACTACATAATGCTAGAGCCAGTTACTATCATTGTCTGTGTACACCACGAAACAACTGCATAATGCTAGAGCCAGTTACTACCATTGTCTGTGTACACCACGAAAAGGCTACAAGATGCTAGAGCCAGTTACTATCATTGTCTGTGTACACCACGAAACAACTACAAGATGCTAGAGCCAGTTACTATCATTGTCTGTGTACACCACGAAACAACTACATAATGCTAGAGCCAGTTACTATCATTGTCTGTGTACACCACGAAACAACTGCATAATGCTAGAGCCAGTTACTACCATTGTCTGTGTACACCACGAAACAACTACATAATGCTAGAGCCAGTTACTATCATTGTCTGTGTACACCACGAAAAGGCTACATAATGCTAGAGCCAGTTACTATCATTGTCTGTGTACACCACGAAACAACTACATAATGCTAGAGCCAGTTACTATCATTGTCTGTGTACACCACGAAACAACTGCACAATGCTAGAGCCAGTTACTATCATTGTCTGTGTACACCACGAAACAACTACAAGATGCTAGAGCCAGTTACTATCATTGTCTGTGTACACCACGAAACTACAAGATGCTAGAGCCAGTTACTATCATTGTCTGTGTACACCACGAAACTACATAATGCTAGAGCCAGTTACTATCACTATCTGTGTACACCACGAAACAACTGCATGATGCTAGAGCCAGTTACGATCATTGTCTGTGTACACCACGAAAAGGCTACAAGATGCTAGAGCCAGTTACTATCATTGTCTGTGTACACCACGAAACAACTGCATAATGCTAGAGCCAGTTACTATCATTGTCTGTGTACACCACGAAACAACTACAAGATGCTAGAGCCAGTTACTATCATTGTCTGTGTACACCACGAAACAACTACATAATGCTAGAGCCAGTTACTATCATTGTCTGTGTACACCACGAAACAACTACAAGATGCTAGAGCCAGTTACTATCATTGTCTGTGTACACCACGAAACAACTGCATAATGCTAGAGCCAGTTACTATCATTGTCTGTGTACACCACGAAACAACTACATAATGCTAGAGCCAGTTACTATCATTGTCTGTGTACACCACGAAACAACTGCATAATGCTAGAGCCAGTTACTATCATTGTCTGTGTACACCACGAAACAACTACATAATGCTAGAGCCAGTTACTATCATTGTCTGTGTACACCACGAAACAACTGCATAATGCTAGAGCCAGTTACTACCATTGTCTGTGTACACCACGAAACAACTACAAGATGCTAGAGCCAGTTACTATCATTGTCTGTGTACACCACGAAACAACTACAAGATGCTAGAGCCAGTTACTATCATTGTCTGTGTACACCACGAAACAACTACATAATGCTAGAGCCAGTTACTATCATTGTCTGTGTACACCACGAAACAACTGCATAATGCTAGAGCCAGTTACTACCATTGTCTGTGTACACCACGAAACAACTACATAATGCTAGAGCCAGTTACTATCATTGTCTGTGTACACCACGAAAAGGCTACATAATGCTAGAGCCAGTTACCATCATTGTCTGTGTACACCACGAAACAACTACATAATGCTAGAGCCAGTTACTATCATTGTCTGTGTACACCACGAAACAACTGCACAATGCTAGAGCCAGTTACTATCATTGTCTGTGTACACCACGAAACAACTACAAGATGCTAGAGCCAGTTACTATCATTGTCTGTGTACACCACGAAACTACATAATGCTAGAGCCAGTTACTATCATTGTCTGTGTACACCACGAAAAGGCTACAAGATGCTAGAGCCAGTTACTATCATTGTCTGTGTACACCACGAAACAACTACATAATGCTAGAGCCAGTTACTATCATTGTCTGTGTACACCACGAAACAACTGCATAATGCTAGAGCCAGTTACTATCATTGTCTGTGTACACCACGAAACAACTACATAATGCTAGAGCCAGTTACTATCATTGTCTGTGTACACCACGAAACAACTACATAATGCTAGAGCCAGTTACTATCATTGTCTGTGTACACCACGAAGAGGCTACAAGATGCTAGAGCCAGTTACTATCATTGTCTGTGTACACCACGAAACAACTACATAATGCTAGAGCCAGTTACTATCATTGTCTGTGTACACCACGAAACCACTGCATAATGCTAGAGCCAGTTACTATCATTGTCTGTGTACACCACGAAACAACTACAAGATGCTAGAGCCAGTTACTATCATTGTCTGTGTACACCACGAAACAACTACATAATGCCAGAGCCAGTTACTATCATTGTCTGTGCACACCACGAAAAGGCTCCATGATTTAATCCAAGATGTCTGCGCTACCGTTCTTACTGTGACGTCCTGTGTACGTTATCGCCTCGCTTCTTCCTTTTGGCGACAGGTTTGAAGGGAGAGTCGGCGGGCGAGGCAGAAAAGATACCGGCAGCCCTCCGGATTATGTGCACCGTTCTTTCCGTACCGGGTACATTCGGCTCCATGACGTTTCAGTGTCACTCACGTTAGCATTAGGATTGGTAGACATTTTAGCTGACGGCACATTTTCATTCAAACTTTTACCGCCGCGCTTTTTTCAAAATTCTGTCTTATTTCCACTGATAACTATGCCCGGTACCAACTGCAAAGATAATCCGTCATTATGTGTTCATTCCATCAACTAAAGATCCAAATATTCGGGTTTTCGTACTACAAAACCTCAAATTTGTTTAAAGGAGTTCACACCCACCTCCTTAGACCTCCGCCATCTTGGCTCCCGCCAGCGTACAGGTCCGTCGCGTGAACGTGGACGTGATGACGTAGATAAGGAAAAGCTACTGATTGGTTTGTAAGCGCGCTCAGCCTGGGCAGTGGGCCGAGGGAACAAGTTCAGCGCCGTGGTGGATAAGCGCTCTTCTCATCTAATGCGTGCGAATCGACGCGAGAGAAAGCAGAGAGACGGCGTGCTTACACCTGCGGGTGGCGCCAAAGAGCTAAGACAACATTAATGACTGCTGCTGCCCTGGAACCAAAGATGACGACTCTTTTAATGAAGACAAACCGACGGTTTATATTAGCACTTTTATTTTAATATTTCACAGGGTTATTTGTTTCTTTTTTCATTGGGTAAGCACTGCTTACCTTGCTTATATGGACGGCACGTCCCTAATATAGTTTAGTTTAGTTTATTGATTATTTTATAATTGCACCAGAGTTAGCCGGCAGCTAATTTGCATCTGCAGTCCCTGGGCAGGCAAACGAACAACAATTAATACAGAAGTAAAAACACAACAATACATAAGAAAACTATTGAACAGCAGACAAAGAACAATCAAGACAAAATAAAAACATGACAATACATCAGAAAACCAATCTCAAAAGTTACAAGTACAATCTGATCTATTTAAAACAGTGGATATAAATAGCAGTCTGGCCTATATGACAACAACATAATAAATATGGATTTAATCTATTCAGCAACAATAAATATGAATAGTAATCTGACCTGAAACATCAATAAATAAACTATGACAACAGCTATAAAATTCAATCTGGCCTATTCAATGGCAAGAAATATAAATGTTTTATGTGATATGTGTGTTATGTTTTTTGTTTTTTTGGTGAAGCACTGCTTCACCTGTTATCTTATAGAAACCTTATTATATCTTGTAGTCAGTCTGACGCCCACTGCGGGGGCGGGGCAGTAGAACGGAGAAGCAAGAAAATTACAAGTAAAAAAAGGGGTGAGGAAAAAAAATTACACACAGTCTACCGTCATGTTGCACCTGGGCTGGTTCCATCCAGAACACTTGGCTGCTCCTGACTAAGAAAAATAGAGTAACTACTCTGAATAAAGAGTAAAACTAAAACCCTGAGTGAAATGTAAAATATTACATTTCAAAATATTAAAGATATATATATATATATATATATATATATCCATCCATCCATTATCCAAACTGCTTATTTTGCTGTCAGGGTAGCAGGGATGCTAGAGCCTATCCCAGCAGTCATTGGGCGGCAATATACCTGATATATATATACATATATACATATATATATCAACACGGATACAGGAAAAAAAGATTTTAATACATTGCAGGACACAGGGAAAAAGATGTTGATACATTGCACTCATCAGCTGCTAATGTGCATTAGCAGCTGATGAGCGCAAGTCGCACGAAACAAGCCTGTACTGCAATGTATTAAAACTGTCTTTCCTGTATCTGTGTTGATTATATATATGTAAACTTAGCACAAAAAGTAAGGAAATGTGTGTTTGGTAGATTATTTCTTTGTTGTAACAATGCTTCTTGGCAGTAAATCTTATATCAGGCAGCTGATGGTCAGCACCTGGGGTACCAGAAGCTCAACACAAGAGTCAATAGCAGCAGCAAAATAAGCTGTTTGGCATTGGCAGAGAAGATTTGGCAAATTTTTCATGGGCGCAACCCACATACTGAGCTCTGCTGCTCATCCCACAGGATCATGTTCCTTACACATGTGGCCCCATTTAAAAGGCAAATAAACAGGCTTTCCAACGCTATAAGATTTATTGCCAAGAAGCATTGTTATAACAAAGACATCATCTACCAAACACACATTTCCTTACTTTTTGTGCTAAGTATACTTTAGCAGTTTGTGCATTGTTGATCGATGAGTTTAAGCTTTGGTTGGGGTTCCAAAATACTGTAAAACTACTCTGAAAAAAATACATTCAATCATGAGTTCAGAGAAAAGGTGTCGGGCAAAACAAACCACGTGTGCCCCTTTGACCACAGATGATGCACGTGTCCATGGCAAATGGCAGGACTATGTCTCTGACAGATAGTCGAACATTTCGGTGTCCACTTGGAACCCCTGCCCACCTTCCTGAACATTTCAGGTCTTTTGCTGCAACTGTTTTACTCTAAAAGTATTACTTTGCCCCTCCAATTCCAGTGTTTGTAGCAGCCTTAGAAAATGTTGCTCACGGACAACAAGTCAGCCTTTGTTCTCGTTTGTTCAAATCCACAAATATTGATTCATCTGTCAATGAAGATAAAACATTCTGTCCATTGTTGCTGCGAACTGTGATTCAAAACCGGTTAAGTTTTTCAAACTGAAAATGCCTTTGAGGCACGAAAGAGAGAGAGAGAGAGAGGGTCGGAGTGATGGAGGGTGAGAGATGACACAAAAGAAAGTGAGTAGGGGTCATGGGAGGGTGGTGTACAGAGATGGAGGGTGAGAGTTGACACTAAAGGAAGTGCGTAGGGGTCATGGGAACGGTGGTGTGGAGAGATGGAGGGTGAGAGATGATACTAAAGGAAGTGAGTAGGAGTCATGGGAAGGGTGGTGTGGAGAGATGGAGGGTGAGAGATGATACTAAAGGAAGTGAGTAGGAGTCATGGGAAGGGTGGTGTGGAGAGATGGAGGGTGAGAGATGACACTGAATGGAAGTGAGTAGGAGTCATGGGAAGGGTGGTGTGGAGACATGGAGGGTGAGAGATGATACTAAAGGAAGTGAGTAGGAGTCATGGGAAGGGTGGTGTGGAGAGGGTAGGTAGGATATGGGAAAGCGAGAGAGAATAAAAAAAGATTTTGGAAAAAAGGAAAGATCAGGGAGAGTAGGAAAGACTACAGAGGAAGATGAAGAGCTCTGGACGAAGGGCTTATCAAGCTCAACTGTGCACAGCATGAAGAAAAATGCCTGGCAGTAAAAGGGAGGGAGGGGGAGGGGGAAGGGGGAGGGTGAAATGTAAACATCAAAAGAAAATGTAATGTTGATATTTCAATTAAGTATTTTCAACATGATCAACATGAAAGTCCAAGTGTGGAGACTGACGAGAGGTTTGACTTTGGAATCAGACACACAACCCTGCCCTGGCAGTTTGCTTGCTGGTTGTCCATCGTGCCCGATGATGACCATCTTCTTCTATTTGTGGGTCCTTTGAGGACTCAGACAGCAGAAGATACCTGCGCAGCAGAGATGGTTTTTAAAGTGGCATGGGGGGTGGGGCGCTTCTCCCAACGCCACATGACTTGATTGTAGAGGAGATGGTTCCGATGGCAAGGGGGATCCCTAGACGACCGGCACCTCCACACAACTGCAGGGGGCTGCCGGAAATCCAGTTTTTGGGAAACCGCCTCGAAGCGTACCGCCACAGCTTGCTTTTCTGTTGGGGTGAGCTCCCTTAGCCTTATGTCTTCCAGACTCACCCACAAGGCAGCGGGGCAGTGGTTGATAGGTGCCAGGGCGTGTCCACCAGGGTGGGCCTGCACACCATATCTCTGGGGCCCACTGCTGCTCCGAGATCCCCTGCCAAGTTAGCCTGGGGCCACAAGACCCCAGTTACCATGTGTGGCCACGGGGAGGCCTGGCAGGAGTCTTGGTGAAGGAGAGGCTATGTACTGGCAAGGGAAGGCTTACACGCTAGCATGCTGCCCTATTGGCCACAGAGGCTAGCCAGCGGCAGCAAGCTAAGGGCAGGAGGGACACAAGCGGGTTGGAAGAACACATGCACCTTCCCTCCAACTACACACTGCTGCACTAGACACATCACAACACCCTGTGTGTACGTACACACACACACACACACACACACACTCTCCAGTGTTCATGCAAACAGCCCTCCCTCTCTGTCACTCTCATTCTTCTAACTCATGTCTGCTCTTCATGTAGGACCATGTTATCATATGTAACATGTCAGAATCATGTAGTTATGTATTTGTGTATTTATTTGTGTATGTCATACTGCTCTTCATGTCTGCTCTTCATATAGGACCAGGTGATCATATGTAACATGTCAGAATCATGTATTTATATATTCATTTGTGTATTTCATATTGCTCTTCATGTCTGCTCTTCATATAGGACCACGTGATCATATGTAACATGTCAGAATCATGTATTCATGTATTTATTTATATATGTCATGTTGCTCTTCTTGTCTGCTCTTCATATAGGACCACATGATCATATGTAACATGTCAGAATCATGTATTTATGTATGTATTTGTGTATTTCATGTTGCTCTTCAGGTCTACTGTTCATATAGGACTATGTGATCATATGTAACATGTCAGAATCATGTATTTATGTATTTATGTATTTATTTGTATATGTCATATTGCTCTTCTTGTCTGCTCTTCATATAGGACCACGTGATCATATGTAACATGTCAGAATCATGTATTTATGTATTTATTTGTGTATGTCATACTGCTCTTCATGTCTACTGTTCATATAGGACCATGTGATTATATGTAACATGTCAGAATCATGTATTTATATATTCATTTGTGTATTTCATATTGCTCTTCATGTCTGCTCTTCATATAGGACCACGTGATCATATGTAACATGTCAGAATCATGTATTCATGTATTTATTTATATATGTCATGTTGCTCTTCTTGTCTGCTCTTCATATAGGACCACATGATCATATGTAACATGTCAGAATCATGTATTTATGTATGTATTTGTGTATTTCATGTTGCTCTTCAGGTCTACTGTTCATATAGGACTATGTGATCATATGTAACATGTCAGAATCATGTATTTATGTATTTATGTATTTATTTGTATATGTCATATTGCTCTTCTTGTCTGCTCTTCATATAGGACCACGTGATCATATGTAACATGTCAGAATCATGTATTTATGTATTTATTTGTGTATGTCATACTGCTCTTCATGTCTACTGTTCATATAGGACCATGTGATTATATGTAACATGTCAGAATCATGTATTTATATATTCATTTGTGTATTTCATATTGCTCTTCATGTCTGCTCTTCATATAGGACCACGTGATCATATGTAACATGTCAGAATCATGTATTTATGTATTTATTTATATATGTCATGTTGCTCTTCTTGTCTGCTCTTCATATAGGACCACATGATCATATGTAACATGTCAGAATCATGTATTTATGTATGTATTTGTGTATTTCATGTTGCTCTTCAGGTCTACTGTTCATATAGGACTATGTGATCATATGTAACATGTCAGAATCATGTATTTATGTATTTATGTATTTATTTGTATATGTCATATTGCTCTTCATGTCTACTGTTCATATAGGACCATGTGATTATATGTAACATGTCAGAATCATGTATTTATATATTTATTTGTGTATTTCATATTGCTCTTCTTGTCTGCTCTTCATATAGGACCACATGATCATATGTAACATGTCAGAATTATGTATTTATGTATTTATTTATGTATGTCATATTGCTCTTCATGTCTGCTTTTCATATAGGACCACATGATTATATGTAACATGTCAGAATCAAAAAAAAAAAACCCCAAATACAGTTAAGATCACAATTATTAGCCCCCAAGGAACTATGGAACATTTCCCTCAAGTGCTGCCCAATGTCTGCACCATTCATCAGACTCTACACAGTAAAGCGCTCATCAGTGTCAAGGCCCCTGATTGGTACATGTTAAAATAAAGCTGCAGCTTTGCTTTACACCACATGTAGTGAACACTGAGGTGGTCAAAATGATTAGCCCCCATGTGATGTTTTGCTTTCAAAACACACCGGAGCAATCAGTCAGCTTTGAACTTTACTGAAGGGACTCCAGTGAACAGGGCTCGTGGGACTTGAACACTTGACTGAGAGGGAGTACGCAGGTCGAGTGTCACGTGTCATCTAGATGTCGCTGACATGACATCAGTCTTGCGAGTCGCAGTAACAGCATCACACAGAAGTACAGGGATGTGTGTGTGTGCATTAGTTCTCATGACATTCATCTTGATGTATTGCATTTTACTTTTTTCCTGGTGTCAGGTTTTTTTTTTCATTTCAAACCATCCCCGTCCCCCCCTTACCAGTTTAGGAATGTTTAGTTGGGAACAGAACCAGAACAGAAACGTTGAAATACTGGGTTTGCTCAGAACAAACAAACCGGGAAAAAACCGTTTTTAAGCCACACAAAGCAACGTAAAGCGTGAAATGAATGTTCTATAATGACTTGAATGTGGGAGAGATACCACTTTGTGATTGCTGAGGGGTGGATTACCTGCTAGCAAGCACAGAAACAGCCATACAGCCCCTTCCAATTATACTTCTGTAAACCTGATAAAAGTCCACAGGCAGGCCACTGGCCCCTGGGGCCAAACCAGGAGCCATCTGGAAGACAGCGTTGCTCAGTTCATTAAATGTAATTGGCAAGTCTAGTCTGGGAGACAGCTTGAGGATCTCCCAGCAGTACTTGACCGCATGCAGGGTTTGTGCTTTTGTAAGATATAGTTTCTTGTAAAATGTTACAAGACCATCCCGCATTTCATTGCAAACAGCTGCCACCTAACTATTAGCCGAGCTATCTATTTAGCCTCTCCTTCTCTCCCCTTTCTCACCGTGGGCCCTCACGAGGGCCACATCTACCCGGCCCCTCCTGGAGGGAAGCACCTTGATCTCTACACAGCTCAGAAATAATTAGCTGGAGATCTGGTTTGTTCACACAAACCTGTTTGTATTAAGGCTCGTTCGGTTTCACAACACTGCGTTCAAGCCCAGCCAGCAGTATTCTGTGCCAGGAGTGCACCACTCCTGGCACAGATGAACATTTCCTGGCTCTGAACCCAAGCTAATGGAGTCTCACTTTCCCTTCTTCGCTTCCACTGCGGCAGAAAACCTCCAAAGTTGGCACAAAAGGCAACACCATGCAACAACTTCAAGGGATAATTTGGGTGTCTGGACACAAGGTGGCATGACTTCCTCATAGTGATACTGATGCATGTCCTTATCTTGGTGATAAACCCCGCGTGCAATGTTCTTATGCACAAACTTGTTCTTTTTCACTCGTGGAATTTTGTAGCCCTCAAGTTTGTCTTGCATGCAGAAATAAGGGCAGACAGATATTTGTAATTCTTCCCTGAAACTAGTAATCACCCAGGCTTGCAAAGACATTAATGCAAACTGTGTCTAATTTCAGTAGTTACCCAAGTTCTTTATTCTATGAGACAAGGACGAAAACATTCCACAAGAACAAATTCATGCTTAAGAGCTTTTCATAAACAGGATCTTTGGCACTTGTCACAGCAAGTCTGCAGCTTTATCAGAGAAAAGTAAATGGCAGTGAATGGGACCTGTTAACACCAGAACACAGGAAGGAAGGTGTTAACCATCCACAGCACGGTGAGTCTGCTGTATCGTATCTCAGAGCTACATGGTTTGTTCAAGCATTCTCCGACAAACAAAAACAGTTCCAAGCTATAGCGCCGGTCTGTGAGCAGAAAGAGCATTGGTCATCAGAAAGACATGAGAGACAATATTCAGTTGTAGATGGTTAATGTCTTGTTGTTGCTCAGAATGTTTTTTATTATCTGACCCGTTCACTGCCCTTTACTTTTTCCTCTGACAAGCTGCCGGCTCGCTGTGACAAGTGGTCAGATCTCCAAATACACTGACAAGGCTAATGTCCATGCATAGACATCACTAGCAGTGAGTAAATTGTCCCATTTTGTGTCAAACCCGTCAAAATGTTCAACAGATGTTCTTTGCCATCCACCACCCTTCACAGAGCGTTTGTAGGCCTTACAGACCTGCTGCACGGACTCTGTCCCAACAAACTTGTGTGAGCGGCCAGATATGTTAGAAGTGTTTTACTGTGCAGGACTCAAAATCATTAACTGCACACAATATCCAACAGGACTCCTGCATCTGGTTTGTCCCTCTCCTTATACCACAACTATTTCAATGCCAGGAACTGTAAGACCCACGAGAAGCAGCATTCTGCGTATGTGGTCCTAAACTGTGGACTAGTTCTACATTTGATCTGGATTTTGAGATACTTCATTAATTTCCGTAGGGAAACTCTGCTCTGTGTTTAACCATCCTAGCTGTGTAGATCGGAGCAATGGGCAGCCGCCATGCTGCACCCAGGGACCACCTCCAGGTTTTTTCCCGTTGCCTCAGACAGGGGCACAGACAGGAGTACTCACCCTAACATGCGTCTTTCTGATGGGGGGGGGGGCACCGGAGCACCCGAAGAAAAAACCCACCACAGACACAGGGAGAACATGCAAACTCCACACAGAGGACAACCTGGGATGACCCCCAAGGTTGGACAAGCCCGGGGTTTGACCCCAGAACCTTCTTGCTGTGAGGTAACAGCGCTAACCACATTTGAACAGAAAAGGGACACTTCAGCAGGAACTTTGCAACACAACACATATCTGCAACATCTTTTGCACCGCAAAAGCGAAGAGAGCAAGCTTGAGTCTTGTGTTGACTCTCACATTCCTACTTGAAGATACTGCAGTGATGTGTTCTCATCCCCTTAAAAGATGCTGTTGCCCATTTCAAGAGCGTGTACTTGATTCATGATCATAAGACTCGTTTCAAGACATTTATGTAAAAACTAAGATTGTCGTACATTTTTTCGATTTCTTTACCTGTTTAGAGAAAATCCCTTCAAACAAGCCTTAAAATAAGGAAACAAAGTACTTTTTTTTAAACAAGCGATATCATATCTGTCACTGACGTAAGACAATTGGACCAATGATATCTTAAAATAAGTATAATAAGACTTAAGACAAAATGACCTAAAAACTTAACTACTCCACTTTATTAACGGTTACCAGTCACCTTCTCGGCCATGTCAGTGTATTTTCTTATCCTCTGATACTTCCTTGGAGGTTTCTATTATTTTTCTTTCATTCATTTACTTTAAACTTTTTTTTTTTATCCAATTGCTGTTATGTTTGCGGGTGACATTGTGATGTGTTGTGAGAGTAGGGTGCAGGTGGAGGAGAGCCTGGGGAGTGGCGGTGTTGTGACAACCCCGGTGTCAGCCCAGCTTCTGCAACATGGCCAGCGACCCAGCACAGCCCAGAAACACACCTGTACCCACGTCCCCCCCCTCAACGGGAGGGAGACTGAGCGACACACCTGGCCCCAATCAGAGGCTGAGGTGGAGCCCAAGGATAAAAGGGAGCCAGAGACAGCCGCCAGGGGGAGAGAGAGGTAGCGATAGTTGTGTTGGCTGCCCAGCGTAGGGGCCAAGGAAGACGGGAGCCAGCCGGCTGAGACGAGGAGCAGTAGTCGTGTTGAGCGTTCTTCGATTTGTCTTGTGAATAAATGCCCACAGCGGGCCAACCCGCCGACGGTCTCTGTCTCGTTGTTGGGTCGGGTGCTAAAGTTCCCCCGTGGTTGTCACAGTTGGTGGAGGATGCGGGCAGCGTGAAACCACTACCAGAACACCCGATTCAGTGAAGCAGACCGTGGACAGCCGAAGCATGGAGGCAGCGATGCAGTTGCTGATCCAAGCCCAAACCAAGCGGGCTGAGGGCATGGCCACTCTCCAGACGATGGTGGCGCAGCTGGGCGCCCGACACACCGCGGCGCTGCCCGGAGGGACACCAGTCAGCCGTCTCACCAAACAAACACCGGAGGACGCTGTGACGGCGTACCTGGAGGTCTTCGAGCGGATGGCAACGCGAGAGGGCTGGCCCAAGGCACCATGGGCGAGTACCGTCGCCCCGTTCCTGTCGGGAGACGCGCAGCGAGCGTACCAGGACTTGGACACTGTAAGTTCAGCCGATTATAAAACTGTTAAGAAAGAGATTCTGAACATTCATGGACACAATTTGGCTACTAGGGCCCAATGGGTTTTTTCGTGGGAATATAATGGCACCGAGCCGGTGCGCAGCCAGTTGGCTCAATTGTGAAGGCTGACACGTAATTGGTTGACAGAGGGGGATGGCCCGGCCGTGGTTGACAGGGTCGTACTTGATAAATGTGTACGCTCCCTGCCGCCGGAGGCCCAAAGGTGGGCCACCCAGAAATCCCCGACCTCAATTGATGAACTAGCTCAAGTGCTGGAAGCATACCAGGTAGCCCAGCAGATGAAGGGCGCGGCCGCCCAAAGCACTCGCCCTAGGGAGGCGTGGCCCGAGAGACAGGTGAGGGGTGGGGAGCGGGGCACGCCAGCCCCGCCCACCACCGCCCAGAGAATAACCCGAGCACGATCACCCCAAAAGGACTGGCACTGCTATTCCTGTGGACAGAAGGAACATCTAGCTTGCCAGTGCCCCGGCGGAGGCGAAGCCTCCATGCCCACTGCCAGCGCCCCAGAACCCCCTTCAGCCGGACGCTGTTTATTCTCCGACTGCCTGACCTCCGAGGGGTCCGAAGCGCCCCGCCTACCAGTAAAAGTGGGGTGTCAGGATACGTGGGCTCTTCTCGACACGGGTAGTCACCTGTCCCTGGTCCGACCCGACCTCGTCGATGGCACCCCAGGGGAGATGGTGGAGGTGACCTGCATACATGGTGACATCCACAGCTACCCGACGCATCACATCGTGATCCAGACCCCAAAGGGTACGTATGCGGTACAGGCGGGGGTGGGCCCAGAGCTGCCGGTTCCCCTCCTCCTGGGTCGAGACTGCCCCCTGCTGGAGAAGTACTGGGGTGAATGCCGCGACAGAGGCCGAGGCCGGCCACGCGCCACCCGGAGGCGCAGGGACTGTCGTCCCGCTGCGTGCGCGGCTCTAAGGTCCCCCACACACTCGACTGATGAAGGGCCTGGAGGAGAGGATGACGTAGCCCAGCGTGAGCAACAGGCCTCCCTGGAGACACCGGAGACCGCAACTGCCAGTGAGCAGGCCCGCCCACCACCCGCCATGGACAGCCCTGACACCGCCGCGGCTTCACCAGCCCCGGCTCAGCAGACAGGCCTGGACCCGGACAGCTCCCCCCTCACCACGCTGTCAGACTTCCCATTTGCTGCTGGGGATGGAGCCACCCAAGAAGGGCGATTCGCAACGGCACAGCTGGAGGACGAGGTCCTGAGGAATGCCTGGGCACAGGTGCGAGTCCATGATGGGAAGCCCCTAGATCCGGCGAGTCCACTTGTTTATCCTCACTTCGCCACTCGGCACAATCTACTGTATAGAGTAGTGAAAAGCAATGGGGACGTGGTAGAGCAGCTGGTCGTACCTCGGCCATATGTAACCAAAGTACTGTACATGGCCCACACCCACCTATTAGGGGCGCACCTAGGAATGGAGAAGACCCGGGAGAGAATTGAGGCAAGGTTTTATTGGCCTGGGTTGAAGAAGGAAGTCTGTGATTATTGTAGGGAATGCCCCGATTGTCAAAAAAATGCACCCAGACCTACCGTGCGCAACCCCCTAGTCCCATTGCTGATAATTGAAGCCGCATTTGAGAGACTGGCTATGGACATAGTGGGGCCCCTCCCCAAGACAGAGGCCACAGATATCTACTGGTGATGGTGGACTACGCCACTTGGTATCCTGAAGCCGTGCCACTGCGTGCTGCCTCCTCCAAGTCTGTAGCCAGGGAGCTGATGCTGCTGTTTAGCCGGGTGGGGATTGCCAGGGAAATCTTAACAGACCAGGGCTCCTGCTTTATGTCCAGGGTCTTAAAGGATCTCCTGAGTCTCTTACAGGAGAAGCAGCTGAGGACGTCTGTGCACCACCCCCAGACAGACGGGCTGGTGGAGAGATTTAACAAGACCCTCAAGAGCATGTTGAAGAATTCAATCGACCTTGAGGGGAAGAACTGGGACCAGCTCCTGCCACATGTGCTGTTCGCCATCCGGGAGGTACCCCATGCCTCCACTGGGTTCTCCCCGTTCGAGCTGCTGTATGGGAGGAGACCAGGGGGCTGCTCGACCTGGCCAAGGAAGTCTGGGAGAGCCGTCCCTCCCCCCACCACTCCGTCATCGAACACATGGAGGGGATGAAGAAGAGGCTGGCCAAGATCTGGCCGGTGGTGCGGACGCACCTGGAACAGGCCCAGCAAGCCCAGGCCCGGGTGTACACCAGAGGGGCCCAGGTGCGTACCTTCCACCCAGGTGAGAAGGTACTGGTCCTAATCCCCTCATCTGAATGTAAGTTCCTGGCCAAGTGGCAGGGGCCTTATGAGGTGGTTGAGCAGGTGGGGAAGGTGAACTATGTGGTAAGACAGCTGGGGAGACGGAAACCTATGCAGCTCTACCATATCAATCTACTTAAAAAGTGGCACTCTCACCCTGTCCCACAGGCCGGTCCAGTGTTTCTAACCCCCCCCCCCCCGAGGTTCCAATGGGAGCCATGTTGGGGCCCAGCCAGCAGCAGGATCTCCGTGAAGTGGTCCTGCAGCACCAGGACGTCTTCTCAGAGCTGCCTGGGCGAACTACAGTGACGACTCACGACATCCACACCGAGCCAGGGGTGACCGTTTGGGTGAGGCCGTACCGGGTCCCAGAGGTGAGGCGGACAGCCATTCAGGAGGAGGTAGAAAAGATGCTGAAGTTGGGGGTGATAGAGGAGTCTCAGAGCCATTGGTCTAGCCCCATAGTCCTTGTACCTAAGCCAGATGGGACTTTTAGGTTTTGCAACGATTTCAGGCAGCTGAATGCAGTGTCCAGGTTTGACGCCTGTCCCATGCCCTGGGTAGATGAGCTCATTGAGCGGCCAGCCCGTTTCATTACAACCCTGGACTTAACTAAAGGCTATTGGCAGGTTCCCCTGACGCCGGCTGCAAGGGAGAAGACGGCGTTTGCGACCCCAACCGGGCTGTACCAATACACCGCACTCCCGTTAGGGGTACATGGGGCCCCCGCCACCTTCCAACGGATGATGGACCGGGTCCTGGGTCCTCACCGGGCCTACGCCACGGCCTACCTGGACGACATTGTGATCCACAGCGCCACCTGGGGGGTCACCTGATCCACCTGCGAGCCGTCCTGGGGGCCCTGAGGACCGCGGGCCTCACAGCCAACTCGCGGAAGTGCCGTCTTGGGGTTGAGGAAGCCTCGTACCTGGGCTACCGAGTGGGACGAGGCAACATGTGGCCCCAGGAACCGAAGCTGGAGGCCATCAGGGAGTGGCCCCGCCCCGGGGCGAAAAAACAGGTGAAGTCGTTCCTTGGACTGGTGGGGTACTACCAGAGGTTCATCCCCAAGTACGCAACCCTGGCCGGCCCGCTCCACGACCTCACCAAGAAGAACCTACCTGACCGCGTTCTCTGGACCAGAGAAGCAGAGGAGGCCTTCACCATGCTCAGGCAAGCCCTCTGCTCTGATTCCATACTGGTTACCCCTGATTTTGCCCTGCCTTTTGTGGTCCAAACTGATGCTTCAGCCATAGGGGTGGGAGCAGTCCTCTTCCAGGTGAAGGATGGAGAGGAGCATCCGGTGACCTGCGTAAGCCACAAGTTCTTGCCCCATGAGCGGGCCTACTCCATGGTAGAGAAGGAGGCATTGGCCATCAAGTGGGCAGTGGAGAAGCTCCGCTACTACCTTCTGGGGAGACGCTTCGACATCGTCACGGACCACGCTCCGCTCTGGTGGATGGCCGCCACCAAAGACATGAACAAGCTGGTAACACGATGGTTCCTTATGTTGCAGGATTACAGTTTCCGCATGGTGCACCACCCGGGACGGGAGAACGCCAACGCCGACGCCCTGTCCCACCGCGATGCCTGCCTCTGGGCCATACGGGGGGACCCTGGCTTCTTTCTTGGGAGGGGGAGTTGTGACAACCCCGGTGTCAGCCCAGCTTCTGCAACATGGCCAGCGACCCAGCACAGCCCAGAAACACACCTGTACCCACTTCCCCCCTCAACGGGAGGGAGACTGAGCTACACACCTGGCCCCAATCAGAGGCTGAGGAGGAGCCCAAGGATAAAAGGGAGCCAGAGACAGCCGCCAGGGGGAGAGAGAGGTAGCGATAGTTGTGTTGGCTGCCCAGCGTAGGAGCCAAGGAAGACGGGAGCCAGCCGGCTGAGACGAGGAGTGGTAGTCGTGTTGAGCGTTTTTCGATTTGTCTTGTGAATAAATGCCCACAGCGGGCCAACCTGCCGACGGTCTCTGTTTCGTTGTTGGGTTGGGTGCTAAAGTTCCCCTGTGGTTGTCACAGTATGCACTGGAGAAAAGAGGAATGAAAGTCAGTAGGAGCAAGATGGAATACTTATGCGTGAATGGGAGGGAGGACAGTGGAATGGTCAGGATGCAAGGAGTAGAGGTGATGAAGGTGTATGAGTTTAAATACCTGAGGTCAACTGTCCAAAGTAGTGGGGAGTGCAGAAGAGAGGTGAAGAAGAGAGTGCAAGCAGGGTGGAGTGGGTGGAGAAGAGTGTCAGGAGTGATGTGTGACAGAAGGGTACCAGCAAGAGTTAAAGGGAAGGTTTACAAGATGGTAGTGAGACCAGCTATGTTGTATGGGTTGGAGACAGTGGCACTGATGAAAAGACAGGAGGTGCAGCAGGAGGTGGCAGAGTTGAAAATGCTAAGATAGTAGTAGTAGTAGTAGTAGTAGTACTAGTAGTACTAGTAGTAACTGTAGTAGTAGTAGCAGCAGCAGTAGTAGTGGTAGTAGTAGCAGCAGCAGCAGCAGCAGCTGTAGTAGTTTATTTGTATACCGCCAATTGTCAGCTAACTTTTGTTTTATTTTGTCACGTGTACCACTTTGTACTCCATGTTAATACATTGCTATATTAATAAAATCGCTGTTATTATCCATCCATTATGCAGACCGCCTACCCTGCTGTCAGGGCCACGGGATGCTGCAGCCTGTCCCAGCAGCCACTGGGCAGCAGGACGCCAGGCCAGAACAGGATCACTACATTAATGAAGATATAATCATGTGCCGCTAGCCTAGTGTGCAGTATGTGTACCTGTCCTGAGAGGGGGACAGCCACCGTCTGCACAGACGTGGACAAAAAATACCACCCTCCCGTCTTTCCTCAATGACTGGCGTCTTTCAGTTAACGCTGAACCACAAGCTGGGTTAAATGAATACCGCCGCCCCTGCACTCCCTAGACCTTGTGCCATGGCTCCAACTCCTTTCCAACAGAGAGAGAGAGAGAGAGAGAGAGAGAGAACAATCACAAGAGAAGAGTAAAAGTGGTGATGAAACAGAGAGCAAGAAGGAAACAGAGAAGAGCGAAAGATGATAAACAGAAAGGATGAGAGAGAAACAGAGACGAAGACGGGATGAAAAATTAGAATTGGAAAAAGAAAGACCACGAGGTTGAAACAGTAAGGACTGGATAGAGCGAGAGATATGGAGTCATAGATAGAGGTGTGGAGGGAGAGAGCGAGAAAGGGGGCGGGACTGAGAGAGAAAGAGAGAGAGTGGGTGTGGGGATTGAGAGAGAGAGGCAAACACTGATAAGAACTGAAGGTTTTCCTAGACATGCCCTTAGAAATTTAAACACTTTTTGACAACCTTAATACAACCCCCATGACGCATTCTCTCTCTCTCACCCTCTCTCTGTGCATCTATGTGCAGCAGGTGGGTTTAATTCAGAGTCCAGTGTTCACATAAGTGGGCACAGGTTTTCAGAGATACGCTTGGTCTTAAACTGGTCATCTGGAATGTCACTTTCATTACTATCACCACAAAGGTTCATTACTACCTGCCACCGACAAAGTTTCATTACTATCTACCACCACAAAGGTTCATTACTACCTGCCACCGACAAGGTTTCATTACTACCTGCCACCGACAAAGTTTCATTACTACCTGCCACCGACAAGGTTTCATTACTACCTGCCACCACAAAGTTTCATTACTACCTGCCACCGACAAGGTTTCATTACTACCTGCCACCGACAAAGTTTCATTACTATCTATCACCACAAAGGTTCATTACTACCTGCCACCGACAAGGTTTCATTACTATCTACCACCACAAAGGTTAATTACTACCTGCCACCGACAAAGTTTCATTACTATCTACCACCACAAAGGTTAATTACTACCTGCCACCGACAAAGTTTCATTACTATCTACCACCACAAAGGTTAATTACTACCTGCCACCGACAAAGTTTCATTACTATCTATCACCACAAAGGTTCATTACTACCTACCACCGACAAAGTTTCATTACTATCTACCACCACAAAGGTTAATTACTACCTGCCACCGACAAAGTTTCATTACTATCTACCACCACAAAGGTTAATTACTACCTGCCACTGACAAAGTTTCATTACTATCTATCACCACAAAGGTTCATTACTACCTGCCACCGACAAAGTTTCATTACTATCTATCACCACAAAGGTTCATTACTACCTGCCACCGACAAAGTTTCATTACTATCTACCACCACAAAGGTTCATTACTACCTGCCACCGACAAAGTTTCATTACTATCTACCACCACAAAGGTTCATTACTACCTGCCACCGACAAAGTTTCATTACTATCTACCACCACAAAGGTTCATTACTACCTGCCACCGACAAAGTTTCATTACTATCTATCACCACAAAGGTTCATTACTACCTGCCACCGACAAAGTTTCATTACTATCTACCACCACAAAGGTTCATTACTACCTGCCACCGACAAAGTTTCATTACTATCTACCACCACAAAGGTTCATTACTACCTGCCACCGACAAAGTTTCATTACTATCTATCACCACAAAGGTTCATTACTACCTGCCACCGACAAAGTTTCATTACTATCTATCACCACAAAGGTTCATTACTACCTGCCACCGACAAAGTTTCATTACTATCTATCACCACAAAGGTTCATTACTACCTGCCACCGACAAAGTTTCATTACTATCTATCACCACAAAGGTTCATTACTACCTGCCACCGACAAAGTTTCATTACTATCTACCACCACAAAGGTTCATTACTACCTGCCACCGACAAAGTTTCATTACTATCTATCACCACAAAGGTTCATTACTACCTGCCACCGACAAAGTTTCATTACTATCTACCACCACAAAGGTTCATTACTACCTGCCACCGACAAAGTTTCATTACTATCTACCACCACAAAGGTTCATTACTACCTGCCACCGACAAAGTTTCATTACTATCTACCACCACAAAGGTTCATTACTACCTGCCACCGACAAAGTTTCATTACTATCTACCACCACAAAGGTTCATTACTACCTGCCACCGACAAAGTTTCATTACTATCTATCACCACAAAGGTTCATTACTACCTGCCACCGACAAAGTTTCATTACTATCTATCACCACAAAGGTTCATTACTACCTGCCACCGACAAAGTTTCATTACTATCTACCACCACAAAGGTTCATTACTACCTGCCACCGACAAAGTTTCATTACTATCTACCACCACAAAGGTTCATTACTACCTGCCACCGACAAAGTTTCATTACTATCTACCACCACAAAGGTTCATTACTACCTGCCACCGACAAAGTTTCATTACTATCTACCACCACAAAGGTTCATTACTACCTGCCACCGACAAGGTTTCATTACTATCTACCACCACAAAGGCTCATTACTACCTGCCACCGACAAAGTTTCATTATTATCTATCACCACAAAGGTTCATTACTACCTGCCACCGACAAAGTTTCATTACTATCTACCACCACAAAGGTTCATTACTACCTGCCACCGACAAAGTTTCATTACTATCTACCACCACAAAGGTTCATTACTACCTACCACCGACAGTTTCATTACTATCTACCACCGACAAAGTTTAATTACTATCCATCACCACAAAGTTTCATTACTATCTACCACCAACAAAGTTTCATTACTACCTACCACCGACAAAGTTTCATTACTATCTACCACCGACAAAGTTTAATTACTATCCATCACCACAAAGTTTCATTACTATCTACCACCGACAAAGTTTCATTACTATCCATCACCACAAAGTTATATTACTATCTACCACCGACAAAGTTTCATTACTATCTATCACCACAAAATGTCATTAATATCTATCACCGACCAAGTTTCATTACTATCTATCACAACAAAGTTTCATTACTAGCTATCACCGACCAAGTTTCATTACTATCTATCACCACAAAGTTTCATTACTATCTATCATCTACCAAGTTTCATTACGATCTATCGCCAACTAAGTTTCATTACTATCTATCATCGACAAAGTTTCATTATTATCTACCATCACAAAGTTTCATTGCTAGCTAACATCGACGAAGTTTCATTACTATCTATCACCATAAAATGTCATTAATGTCTATCACCGACCAAGTTTCATTACTATCTATCAAAACAAAGTTTCATTACTAGCCATCACCGACCAAGTTTCATTACTATCTATCACCACAAAGTTTCATTACTATCTATCACCTACCAAGTTTCATTACGATCTATCGCCAACTAAGTTTCATTACTATCTATCATCGACAAAGTTTCATTATTATATACCACCACAAAGTTTCATTGCTAGCTAACATCGACCAAGTTTGATTACTATCTATCACCAACCAAGATTCATTACTATCTCCGACCAAGTTTCATTACTATCTATCACTGCAAAGTTTCATTACTATCTATTACCACAAAGTTTCATTACTATCTATCACCCACAGTGTCATTGCTATCTATCACCACAAAGTTTCATTGCGATTGACCACCACAAATTTTCATTACTATTTATCACCAACCAAGTTTCATTACTATCTATCATCGACCAAGTTTCATTACTATCACCGACTAAGTGTGTCTGCTATAATAATATTATATCAACATTTTCTGACGTTAAATACGGTGTGCCTCAAGGCTCAGTTCTTGGCCCTCTACTTTTCTCTCTTTACATTACACCGCTTGGCCAATTATACGCAGTTATGGAATAAATTTCCATTGCTATGCTGATGATACTCAGTTGTTTGTGCCTATAAGGGCTGATGATCATACTCAAATCACTAACTTAGAGGCCTGCTTGGCTACTGTGAAAAACTGGATGTCACTTAACTTTCTGCTTTTAAATTCAGATAAAACCGAGATGCTGGTCATTGGCCCTGCTAGACACAGACACCAATTTGATCAAGTAACGATAACAATCGACAACTCTGTGGTTTCACAAAGTGTGGCAGCCAAAAGTATTGGTGTTACGTTTGATCTCAGCCTTTCCTCTGATAAGCACATTAAAGAAATCACCAAGACTGCCTTTTTTCACTTACATAACAAAGCTAAAATTCGGTCTTTTCTCTCCATGGCTGACGCAGAGACTCTAATACATGCATTTGATTCATCCAGACTTGATTACTGTAATGTTCTGTTCTCAGGTCTGCCACATTCTAGTACTAAAAGTCTTCAGATGGTTCAGGATGCTGCTGCTAGAATCCTAACTAAAACTAGGAAATTTGACCATATTACACCAATTCTTGCCTCCTTTCATTGGCTTCCTATCCATGTTAGATCAGAATACAAGGTGCTTCTGCTGACTTATAAAATCCTAAATGGGCTTGCTCCATCCTACCTGTCTGATCTCCTTAAACCTTACGTGCCATCTTGAGCTCTTGTTCTCAAAATACAGGGCTCCTGTGTGACCCAAAGTTAAGAAGAAGTCAGCTGGTGGCAGCAGGGCCTTCTCCTATCGGGCTCCATTCTTGTGGAATAACCTGCCTGCTGCCATCAGACCATCAGAGTCTGTTGAGTCTTTAAATCCAAACTCAAAACTCATCTTTTTGCCTTAGTTTACAATTAGTTGCCTGTAAGTTGAGTGCTTCACAACCTGTACTGCATGGTGGGTCGGTTTCTGTCTCAATGAATTTACCAACCACTGTTCTGCCCACCAGATTATCAAGTATAGATTATAGCCTATAGATTATGACTAGTTAATGACTTAATTGATTATGGCTAATGACTATTGCAAACTGTTCTCTTCTCTCGCATGTCTTTTCTCTCTCTCTGAATGATGTCTCCTCCTTTCTCTTTCTCTGTGTGTGAATGGTGTCATGCGAGTCTCCTTTGCATGAACGTGCAGTTGGTTCTCCTCCCAGGTCTCCATGGTGATGGTGGTCAACATTTGGATGCTGCCTGCCCTTCCACTACTCACCTAAGTTTTTTTTTCTACATGATGATGCTGGTCGCGTGGCTTGGGTCCTGGACTGCTCCGTTGGCATGTGGACACTGCTTGGCATCCTGTGCATCATGTTCTTCATAAATGTTATGTCCATTATAATTCTGTCATTCTCTTTCAATGTTGTATTATGTAAATTGCGTGAACACAACATCCATTGTACGCTGTCCGTCTTGGGAGAGAGATCCCTCCTCTGTTGCTCTCCCTGAGGTTTCTTCCTAGTTTTTCTACCTGCTAAAGGGTTTTTTTTAGGGAGTTGTTCCTTATCCGATGAGAGGGTCTATGGACAGGATGTTGCGTTGCTGTTAAGCCCTCTGAGGCAAATTTCTAATTTGTGATATTAGGCTATACAAATAAAATTGATTTGATATATCACCGCAAAGTTTCATTACTATCTATCACCGACAGTTTCATTACTATCTATCACCGACAGTTTCATTACTATCTATCACCGACAGTTTCATTACTATCTATCACCGACAAAGTTTCATTACTATCTATCACCGACAAAGTTTCATTACTATCTATCACCGACAAAGTTTCATTACTATCTATCACCGACAAAGTGTCATTACTATCTATCACCGACAAAGTTTCATTACTATCTATCACCGACAGTTTCATTACTATCTATCACCGACAAAGTTTCATTACTATCTATCACCGACAAAGTTTCATTACTATCTATCACCGACAGTTTCATTACTATCTATCATCGACAAAGTTTCATTACTATCTATCACCGACAGTTTCATTACTATCACCGACAGTTTCATTACTATCTATCACCGACAAAGTTTTCAACTGTACTGAATATCACCAGACTTTCAGTAGTATGAGTAGAGAAGCACACAGGCTGTCTTGCACACACACACACACACACACACACACACAGAGAATATGGGTATGATGCAGGGAGGCCGTTGCTGTTAAGTTGCTGTCAAGGTGTATGGACAGTTGGGGTTTTTTTGTGTTTGTGAATGTGAAACGCAGCAGAGGTGTTGACTCAAGTCACATGACTTGTTTGTGTTTGTGAATGTGAAACGCAGCAGAGATGTTGACTCAAGTCACATGACTTGTTTGTGTTTGTGAATGTGAAACGCAGCAGAGGTGTAGACTCAAGTCACATGACTTGTTTGTGTTTGTGAATGTGAAACGCAGCAGTGGTGTAGACTCAAGTCACATGACTTGTTTGTGTTTGTGAATGTGAAACGCAGCAGAGGTGTAGACTCAAGTCACATGACTTGTTTGTGTTTGTGAATGTGAAACGCAGCAGAGGTGTTGACTCAAGTCACATGACTTGTTTGTGTTTGTGAATGTGAAACGCAGCAGAGGTGTTGACTCAAGTCACATGACTTGTTTGTGTTTGTGAATGTGAAACGCAGCAGAGGTGTTGACTCAAGTCACATGACTTGTTTGTGTTTGCGAATGTGAAATGCAGCAGAGGTGTAGACTCAAGTCACATGACTTGTTTGTGTTTGCGAATGTGAAATGCAGCAGAGGTGTTGACTCAAGTCACATGACTTGTGTGTTTGTGAATGTGAAATGCAGCAGAGGTGTTGACTCAAGTCACATGACTTGTTTGTGTTTGTGAATGTGAAATGCAGCAGAGGTGTTGACTCAAGTCACATGACTTGTGTGTTTGTGAATGTGAAACGCAGCAGAGGTGTTGACTCAAGTCACATGACTTGTTTGTGTTTGCGAATGTGAAATGCAGCAGAGGTGTTGACTCAAGTCACATGACTTGTGTGTTTGTGAATGTGAAACGCAGCAGAGGTGTTGACTCAAGTCACATGACTTGTTTGTGTTTGCGAATGTGAAATGCAGCCGAGGTGTTGACTCAAGTCACATGACTTGGGTGTTTGTGAATGTGAAATGCAGCAGAGATGTTGACTCAAGTCACATGACTTGTTTGTGTTTGTGAATGTGAAACGCAGCAGAGATGTTGACTCAAGTCACATGACTTGTTTGTGTTTGTGAATGTGAAACGCAGCAGAGGTGTAGACTCAAGTCACATGACTTGTTTGTGTTTGTGAATGTGAAATGCAGCAGAGGTGTTGACTCAAGTCACATGACTTGTGTGTTTGTGAATGTGAAACGCAGCAGAGGTGTTGACTCAAGTCACATGACTTGTTTGTGTTTGTGAATGTGAAACGCAGCAGAGGTGTTGACTCAAGTCACATGACTTGGACATGACTTTATTGCCATAATTTCACATCCACTTTAAACCAATTCATAATAAATACACATTTTAAAAAGCAGTCATGCTTTGTGTAACTTTGGCATATCAACTATTATTCGATTCTTAACAATTTGATATGGCATTAAATTTGATGAAGAGCTTATAATTATCTGGTTAGAACTTGAAATTAAAATTTTAGAACTTTAGACCTGAGTGCCAAGACTTCAGACTTACCTGCGACTTGGAAAACAATGACTTGATGCTACCTCTGGATATAAGTGTAAAGTCCCAAGTGTGTGTGTGTGTGTGTGTGTGTCCTTCCTGCCCTTAGCTTGCTGCCGCTGGCTAGCCTCTGTGGCGAATAGGGAAGCATGCTAGCGTGTAAGCCTTCCCTTGCCAGTACATAGCCTCTCCTTCACCAAGACTCCTGCCAGGCCTCCCCGTGGCCACACATGGTAACTGGGGTCTTGCGGCCCCAGGCTAACTTGGCAGGGGATCTCGGAGCAGCAGTGGGCCCCAGAGATATGGTGTGCAGGCCCACCCTGGTGGGCATGCCCTGGCACCTATCAACCACTGCCCCGCTGCCTTGTGGGTGAGTCTGGAAGACATAAGGCTAAGGGAGCTCACCCCAACAGAAAAGCAAGCTGTGGCGGCACGCTTCAAGGTGGTTTCCAAAAAACTGGATTTCTGGCAGCCCCCTGCAGTTGTGTGGAGGTGCCGATCGTCTAGGGATCCCCCTTGCCATCGGAACCATCTCCTCTACAATCAAGTCATGTGGTGTTGGGAGAAGCGCACCCCCCATGCCACTTTAAAAACCATCTCTGCGCAGGTATCTTCTGCTATCTGAGTCCCCGACCTCACAAAGTCTGGCGGCGATGGAGTATCCAATGACGGGAGCAGGTCTCAATGAGCTGGGAGCTCTTAGTTGGAACTCTGCACGCCAGCGGCACAGGGCAGCAGTCGTTAGCAGCTGGGATTGAGTGGCAGCTGTTTCCGGCAGACCCCTGTGCGTCTGAGCAGCCCTATTTAGGGACCGCACTGCTCACCCCTTTCGGGGAACGGCCTAGAAAAGGTGGCCCAAAAATTGCCCACTCAACACTGCGCCTGGGCAGGAAACCGCACCTGCCGGGCCATTCCACTATGCGGTCGAAAAACAAACATTATACCACTAAGATTTGCAGCATGGAACATAAGGACACTCCTGGACGTCAGCCATGGTACGGACAGACCTCAACGCAGAACAGCACTTATTGCCAGCGAGCCGAAGTGCTATTGTGTGGATGTGGCGGCACTCAGTGAGACCAGGCTCCTTGAAGAGGGCTCACTCAACGAAGTAGGAGAGGGCTACACCTTCTTTTGGAAAGGATACCCCCTAGGAGGTCAACACATCCATGGAGTTGGTTTTGCAATCAAGAACAGTCTCTTACCCAAACTCGAAGAAACACCAGTGGGCATTAATGAGCGGCTTATGACTCTCCGCATACCCCTCGCAAAATGTCGATACATCACCTTGATAAGTGCCTACGCTCCATCTTTACCATCTCACGATGAAGAGAAAGATCGCTTCTACCAGGCACTCGATGATATACTCATCAACGTCCCAAGGAGCGACAAAGTCATTTTGCTTGGTGATTTTAATGCCCGAGTTGGGAAGAATATGCAAAATTGGAATGGAGTGATTGGCGCCCACAGCATTGGAAAAGTCAGCCCCAATGGCATAAGACATCTTAGTCTGTGCTCGGAACATGACCTCACCATCACAAACACCGTTTTCCAACAAAAGAATAAATACAAGGCATCCTGGATGCATCCCAGATCCAAACACTGGCACCTGCTTGATTATGCTATCGTGAGGCGGGTTGATCTTAAAGACGTGCTCCTTACAAGAGCTATGCGAGGAGCAGACTGCTGGACAGACTACCGTATGATCCTGACAAAAGTCAGAGTACATGTCCGACCCTTGAGACGCCAATCTAGGCCAAAAAAGAAACCACTTCACTGCGCCAGACTATCCAACAGCGACACCCGAAACACCTTCCGTCGTTCTCTAGCCGACAACTTAGTTGACATTGAACAGCTGATCAACTCAGAGTCTGGGATGTATGAAAAGTGGACCTCTCTGAGCACCACCCTCTTTGACAATGCAGCCCAATCCATTGGCTTCAAAACCAAGAAACATCAGGACTGGTTTGACGACAATGCCGGAACGATCTCCACCCTCCTGGACAACATGCATAAGGCACACAGAGCCGCCCTCAGCAACCCACTATTCCAACCTCTCAAGAAAAAATGGCAAAACCTCCGCTCTGAGGCCCAAGCAACTCTGCGGAAACCACAAAATGAGTGGTGGAAATCCAGGCTCATGCAGACAGGAATGACATGCATGGTTTCTATGATGCAGTTAAGGCCATCTATGGCCCCAGAAACTGCTCCCTGACACCCGTTAGGTCTGCTGATGGAACAAGTCTCATCAAGGATCAGGCCCTGTTAGTGGAGTGGTGGGCCGAGCATTTTAACACCCTGCTCAACCAGCTCACCCCAGTGGACTCAACTGTACTGGCAGAACTCCCTCAACAGCCTACCTTGCAAGACCTAGACCTCCCACCATCTTTTAAAGAAATCCTACATGCAGTCAAGACCCTGAAAAACAACAAAACCCCTGGACCTGATAATATTCCAGCTGAAATCCTCAAGGAAGGAGGCTACCTCTGTACGAGGACACTGCATCTCTATATCCTTGAGGTGTGGAGTCGCGAGTGTGTCCCCCAACAGTGGAAAGATGCCAACATTGTGGCCATTTATAAAAACAAAGGAGACAAATCCATCTGCTCCAACAGTAGGGGTATTTCACTGCTGGCCATTGCAGGAAAGGTTCTAGCCAAGATCATGCTCCGCAGACTAACACTCACAAGAGCCGAACAGGTCATACCAGAGTCACAATGCAGCTTCCGAAAGGATAGAGGGACCGTTGACATGATCTTTGTCACACGCCAGCTCCAGGAGAAATGCCGAGAACAGCACAAGGATCTATACATAGCATTCATAGACCTCTCAAAGGCATTTGATACAGTTAACCGGGCCCTGCTGTGGCAAGTCCTGAAGAAATTTGGATGTCCACCCAAGTTTCTTACCATTCTTGGACAGTTTCACTCAGGAAACTGCCTTGTATGACTGGAGTCAGACAAGTGCTGTGTGCTAGCCCCAGTCCTGTTCAATATCTTCTTAGTCTCTGTTACGAAGGAGGCTGGAGAAGCAGGCTGGAGTTACCATTGACTTCAGGCTCGATGGAAACCTATTCAACATCAGGAGGTTTCAGGCAACCACCAAGTTGACCTCTGAGACCATTATTGAGCTACAGTATGCCGACGATTGTGCCCTGGTAGCTCACACACCAGAAGCTCTACAAAACACTCTGTCGGCAGTTGTAACTGCATACAGGAGAATGGGACTGATTATTAACACCCAAAAGACAGAGGTAATCTGTCAGTTGACTGCCGGCCTCCCAAACCACCCAACCACCTTCACAGCAGAAGGGCAACAACTGGCCACTGTTCCTGCCTTCAAATATCTGGGAAGCATGCTATCCGACACCTGCACAAACAAGCCTCAACATCTTTTGGCCGTCTAAGGAGAAAGGTTTTCCAAAACAGCAACCTCAGTCTCCACACCAAAGTGCTTGTTTACAGAGCAGTGTGCATCTCCACACTACTCTATGGATGTGAGGCATGGACCATCTACAGCACCATCTCAGAAGCCTGGAGGCCTTCCATGTAAAATGTCTCCAGAGGATCCTCAGCAGGACTTGGGAGGACAGAGTGCCACACACAGAGGTGTTGGAGTGGGCAGGCAGCTGCAGTGTGGAGTCTACCCTAAACCACCATCAACTCAGGTGGCTTGGGCATGTTATTCGCATGCCCAGCCAACGACTCCCACGTAAAGTCCTCTACGGCCAACTACGCCTTGGCCAACGCACTGCTGGTGGGCAGAAGAAGCGGTTCAAAGACCAAATGAAGACCACACTAAAAAGATGTCAGATCAACCCCTCTTCTTTGGAGGAACTTGCTTTCTGCCGCACAACCTGGCGCACTCATGTCTCAGAGGGAGCGAAGTACATGGAAAACCAGCGCACACAACACCATGTAGCAAAGCGTGCGAAGAGGCCTGCTCCCAAAGCTACCCCTGCAACCCCCCCCCCCAGCACCACTTTTACATGCCCGGTCTGCAAAACTACCCCCCCCCAGCACCGCTGTTACATGCCCGGTCTGCAACCGCAACTGTGCATCCAGGACCGGACTATTCAGCCACCAAAGGACCCACAAATAGCAGAAGATGGTCATCATCAGGCACGATGGACAACCAGCAAGTGTGTGTGTGTGTGTGTGTGTGTGTGTGAGAGAGAGCGAGAGAGAGAGAGAGAGAGAGAGAGAGAGAGAGAGAGAGAGAGAGAGAGAGAGGGAGATTTTTGTGTCACTGTCTGGACACCCCAGTGATGTGTGTGTGTGGGTACGTGCCGAATATAGCATAGTGTCCATGTGTATGTTTGCGTGTTTGGGTTCATGTGATGGTGCAAGGTGTGTGTGTCCTCTGTAATGATGGATTCGCCCCATCACTGTGAGGTTAACTGGCAGTCTGTCCCATTAGGTGATGGCATACCCTATACGAGGTTGCTCACACACACACACACACACACACACATGCAGATGAATATACACATACACACACAATCCCTTACAAACTAGCCAGATGTTCTTCAGTGGTGCTTCTAGGAGAACACATGAACGAATGTGCCCCCATGAAGATGGATCGGCTCGAGAAGTATTTTGCACGCAGCTTTAATATTCAGGACTGTTGCAATTTTTCACACAACCTTTGATGTCAACCAGCATGCTGAGAGAGAGAGAGAGAGAGAGAGAGAGAGAGAGAGAGAGAGAGAGAGAGAGAGAGAGAGAGAGAGAGAGAGAGAGAGAGAGAACGTAGGTGCCACCTTTGCCCAGGGAACAGAACAGTAGAGGAGAAGGAACAGAACAGTAGAGGAGAAGGAACAGAACGGTGGAGGACAAGGAACAGAACAGTAGAGGAGAAGGAACAGAACGGTGGAGGACAAGGAACAGAACAGTAGAGGAGAAGGAACAGAACAGTAGAGGAGAAGGAACAGAACGGTGAAGGGGAAGGAACAGAACAGTAGAGGAGAAGGAACAGAACAGTAGAGGAGAAGGAACAGAACGGTGAAGGGGAAGGAACAGAACGGTGGAGAAGGAACAGAACGGTGGAGGAGAAGGAACAGAACGGTGCAGGAGAAGGAAGAGAACGGTGGAGGAGAAGGAACAGAACGGTGGAGGAGAAGGAACAGAATGGTGGAGGAGAAGGAACAGAACGGTGAAGGAGAAGGAACAGAACAGTGGAGAAGGAACAGAACGGTGGAGGAGAAGGAACAGAACGGTGGAGGAGAAGGAACAGAACGGTGCAGGAGAAGGAACAGAACGGTGGAGGAGAAGGAACAGAACGGTGCAGGAGAAGGAACAGAACGGTGGAGGAAAAGGAACAGAACGGTGCAGGAGAAGGAACAGAACGGTGGAGGAGAAGGAAAAGAACGGTGGAGGAGAAGGAACAGAACGGTGGAGAAGGAACAGAACGGTGCAGGAGAAGGAACAGAACGCTGGAGAAGGAACAGAACGGTGGAGGAGAAGGAACAGAACGGTGGAGGAGAAGGAACAGAACGGAGGAGAAGGAACAGAACAGTGGAGGAGAAGGAACAGAACGGTGGAGGAGAAGGAACAGAACGGTACAGGAGAAGGAACAGAACGGTGGAGAAGGAACAGAACGGTGGAGGAGAAGGAACAGAACGGTGGAGGAGAAGGAACAGAACGGTGGAGGAGAAGGAACAGAACGGTGGAGAAGGAACAGAACGGTGCAGGAGAAGGAACAGAACGCTGGAGAAGGAACAGAACGGTGGAGGAGAAGGAACAGAACGGTGCAGGAGAAGGAACAGAACGGTGGAGGAGAAGGAACAGAACAGTGGAGGAGAAGGAACAGAACGGTACAGGAGAAGGAACAGAACGGTGGAGAAGGAACAGAACGGTGGAGGAGAAGGAACAGAACGGTGGAGGAGAAGGAACAGAACGGTGGAGGAGAAGGAACAGAACGGTGGAGAAGGAACAGAACGGTGGAGGAGAAGGAACAGAACGGTGGAGAAGGAACAGAACGGTGCAGGAGAAGGAAGAGAACGGTGGAGAAGGAACAGAACAGTGGAGGAGAAGGAACAGAACGGTGGAGGAGAAGGAACAGAACGGTGGAGAAGGAACAGAATGGTGGAGGAGAAGGAACAGAACGGTGGAGGAGAAGGAACAGAACGGTGGAGGAGAAGGAACAGAACGGTGGAGGAGAAGGAACAGAACGGTGGAGAAGGAACAGAACGGTGGAGGAGAAGGAACAGAACGGTGGAGGAGAAGGAACAGAACGGTGGAGGAGAAGGAACAGAACGGTGCAGGAGAAGGAACAGAACGGTGGAGAAGGAACAGAACGGTGGAGGAGAAGGAACAGAACGGTGGAGGAGAAGGAACAGAATGGTGGAGGAGAAGGAACAGAACGGTGGAGAAGGAACAGAACGGTGGAGGAGAAGGAACAGAACGGTGGAGAAGGAACAGAACGGTGCAGGAGAAGGAAGAGAACGGTGGAGGAGAAGGAACAGAACGGTGGAGGAGAAGGAACAGAACGGTACAGGAGAAGGTACAGAACGGTGGAGAAGGAACAGAACGGTGGAGGAGAAGGAACAGAACGGTGGAGGAGAAGGAACGGAACGGTGGAGGAGAAGGAAGAGAACGGTGGAGGAGAAGGAACAGAACGGTGGAGAAGGAACAGAACGGTGGAGGAGAAGGAACAGAACGGTGGAGAAGGAACAGAACGGTGGAGGAGAAGGAACAGAACGGTGCAGGAGAAGGAAGAGAACGGTGGAGAAGGAACAGAACAGTGGAGGAGAAGGAACAGAACGGTGGAGAAGGAACAGAATGGTGGAGGAGAAGGAACAGAACGGTGGAGGAGAAGGAACAGAACGGTGGAGGAGAAGGAACAGAACGGTGGAGGAGAAGGAACAGAACGGTGGAGAAGGAACAGAACGGTGGAGGAGAAGGAACAGAACGGTGGAGAAGGAACAGAACGGTGGAGGAGAAGGAACAGAACGGTGCAGGAGAAGGAAGAGAACGGTGGAGAAGGAACAGAACAGTGGAGGAGAAGGAACAGAACGGTGGAGGAGAAGGAACAGAACGGTGGAGAAGGAACAGAACGGTGCAGGAGAAGGAAGAGAACGGTGGAGAAGGAACAGAACAGTGGAGGAGAAGGAACAGAACGGTGGAGGACAAGGAACAGAACGGTGGAGGAGAAGGAACAGAACGGTGGAGGAGAAGGAACAGAACGGTGGAGGAGAAGGAACAGAACGGTGGAGGAGAAGGAACAGAACGGTGCAGGAGAAGGAACAGAACGGTGGAGGAGAAGGAACAGAACGGTGGAGGAGAAGGAACAGAACAGTGCAGAAGAAGGAACAGAACGGTGGAGGAGAAGGAACAGAACGGTGGAGGAGAAGGAACAGAACGGTGCAGGAGAAGGAACAGAACGGTGGAGGAGAAGGAACAGAACGGTGGAGGAGAAGGAACAGAACGGTGGAGAAGGAACAGAACGGTGGAGGAGAAGGAACAGAACGGTGGAGGAGAAGGAACAGAACGGTGGAGGAGAAGGAACAGAACGGTGGTGGAGAAGGAACAGAACGGTGGAGGAGAAGGAACAGAACGGTGGAGGAGAAGGAACAGAACGGTGGAGGAGAAGGAACAGAACGGTGCAGGAGAAGGAACAGAACGGTGCAGGAGAAGGAACAGAACGGAGGAGAAGGAACAGAACGGTGGAGGAGAAGGAACAGAACGGTGGAGGAGAAGGAAGAGAACGGTGGAGGAGAAGGAACAGAACGGTGGAGGAGAAGGAACAGAACGGTGGAGGAGAAGGAACAGAACGGTGGAGGAGAAGGAACAGAATGGTGGAGGAGAAGGAACAGAACGGTGCAGGAGAAGGAACAGAACGGTGCAGGAGAAGGAACAGAACGGTGGAGGAAAAGGAACAGAACGGTGCAGGAGAAGGAACAGAACGGTGGAGGAGAAGGAACAGAACGGTGGAGGAGAAGGAACAGAACGGTGGAGGAGAAGGAACAGAACGGAGGAGAAGGAACAGAACAGTGGAGGAGAAGGAACAGAACGGTGGAGGAGAAGGAACAGAACGGTGGAGGAGAAGGAACAGAATGGTGGAGGAGAAGGAACAGAATGGTGGAGGAGAAGGAACAGAACGGTGGAGGAGAAGGAACAGAACGGAGGAGAAGGAACAGAACAGTGGAGGAGAAGGAACAGAACGGTGGAGGAGAAGGAACAGAACGGTGGAGGAGAAGGAACAGAACGGTGGAGAAGGAACAGAACGGTGCAGGAGAAGGAACAGAACGCTGGAGAAGGAACAGAACGGTGGAGGAGAAGGAACAGAACGGTGGAGGAGAAGGAACAGAACGGAGGAGAAGGAACAGAACAGTGGAGGAGAAGGAACAGAACGGTGGAGGAGAAGGAACAGAACGGTACAGGAGAAGGAACAGAACGGTGGAGAAGGAACAGAACGGTGGAGGAGAAGGAACAGAACGGTGGAGGAGAAGGAACAGAACGGTGGAGGAGAAGGAACAGAACGGTGGAGAAGGAACAGAACGGTGCAGGAGAAGGAACAGAACGCTGGAGAAGGAACAGAACGGTGGAGGAGAAGGAACAGAACGGTGCAGGAGAAGGAACAGAACGGTGGAGGAGAAGGAACAGAACGGTGGAGGAGAAGGAACAGAACGGTACAGGAGAAGGAACAGAACGGTGGAGAAGGAACAGAACGGTGGAGGAGAAGGAACAGAACGGTGGAGGAGAAGGAACAGAACGGTGGAGGAGAAGGAACAGAACGGTGGAGAAGGAACAGAACGGTGGAGGAGAAGGAACAGAACGGTGGAGAAGGAACAGAACGGTGCAGGAGAAGGAAGAGAACGGTGGAGAAGGAACAGAACAGTGGAGGAGAAGGAACAGAACGGTGGAGGAGAAGGAACAGAACGGTGGAGAAGGAACAGAATGGTGGAGGAGAAGGAACAGAACGGTGGAGGAGAAGGAACAGAACGGTGGAGGAGAAGGAACAGAACGGTGGAGGAGAAGGAACAGAACGGTGGAGAAGGAACAGAACGGTGGAGGAGAAGGAACAGAACGGTGGAGGAGAAGGAACAGAACGGTGGAGGAGAAGGAACAGAACGGTACAGGAGAAGGAACAGAACGGTGGAGAAGGAACAGAACGGTGGAGGAGAAGGAACAGAACGGTGGAGGAGAAGGAACAGAACGGTGGAGGAGAAGGAACAGAACGGTGGAGAAGGAACAGAACGGTGGAGGAGAAGGAACAGAACGGTGGAGAAGGAACAGAACGGTGCAGGAGAAGGAAGAGAACGGTGGAGGAGAAGGAACAGAACGGTGGAGGAGAAGGAACAGAACGGTACAGGAGAAGGTACAGAACGGTGGAGAAGGAACAGAACGGTGGAGGAGAAGGAACAGAACGGTGGAGGAGAAGGAACGGAACGGTGGAGGAGAAGGAAGAGAACGGTGGAGGAGAAGGAACAGAACGGTGGAGAAGGAACAGAACGGTGGAGGAGAAGGAACAGAACGGTGGAGAAGGAACAGAACGGTGGAGGAGAAGGAACAGAACGGTGGAGAAGGAACAGAACGGTGGAGGAGAAGGAACAGAACGGTGGAGGAGAAGGAACAGAACGGTGGAGGAGAAGGAACAGAACGGTGGAGAAGGAACAGAACGGTGGAGGAGAAGGAACAGAACGGTGGAGGAGAAGGAACAGAACGGTGGAGGAGAAGGAACAGAACGGTGGAGGAGAAGGAACAGAACGGTGGAGAAGGAACAGAACGGTGGAGGAGAAGGAACAGAACGGTGGAGAAGGAACAGAACGGTGGAGGAGAAGGAACAGAACAGTGCAGGAGAAGGAAGAGAACGGTGGAGAAGGAACAGAACAGTGGAGGAGAAGGAACAGAACGGTGGAGGAGAAGGAACAGAACGGTGGAGAAGGAACAGAACGGTGCAGGAGAAGGAAGAGAACGGTGGAGAAGGAACAGAACAGTGGAGGAGAAGGAACAGAACGGTGGAGGACAAGGAACAGAACGGTGGAGGAGAAGGAACAGAACGGTGGAGGAGAAGGAACAGAACGGTGGAGGAGAAGGAACAGAACGGTGGAGGAGAAGGAACAGAACGGTGCAGGAGAAGGAACAGAACGGTGGAGGAGAAGGAACAGAACGGTGGAGGAGAAGGAACAGAACAGTGCAGAAGAAGGAACAGAACGGTGGAGGAGAAGGAACAGATTGGTGGAGGAGAAGGAACAGAACGGTGCAGGAGAAGGAACAGAACGGTGGAGGAGAAGGAACAGAGCGGTGGAGGAGAAGGAACAGAACGGTGGAGAAGGAACAGAACGGTGGAGGAGAAGGAACAGAACGGTGGAGGAGAAGGAACAGAACGGTGGAGGAGAAGGAACAGAACGGTGGTGGAGAAGGAACAGAACGGTGGAGGAGAAGGAACAGAACGGTGGAGGAGAAGGAACAGAACGGTGGAGGAGAAGGAACAGAACGGTGCAGGAGAAGGAACAGAACGGTGCAGGAGAAGGAACAGAACGGAGGAGAAGGAACAGAACGGTGGAGGAGAAGGAACAGAACGGTGGAGGAGAAGGAAGAGAACGGTGGAGGAGAAGGAACAGAACGGTGGAGGAGAAGGAACAGAACGGTGGAGGAGAAGGAACAGAATGGTGGAGGAGAAGGAACAGAATGGTGGAGGAGAAGGAACAGAACGGTGCAGGAGAAGGAACAGAACGGTGCAGGAGAAGGAACAAAATGGTGGAGGAGAAGGAACAGAACGGTGCAGGAGAAGGAACAGAACGGTGCAGGAGAAGGAACAAAATGGTGGAGGAGAAGGAACAGAACGGTGGAGGAGAAGGAACAGAACGGAGGAGAAGGAACAGAACAGTGGAGGAGAAGGAACAGAACGGTGGAGGAGAAGGAACAGAACGGTGGAGGAGAAGGAACAGAATGGTGGAGGAGAAGGAACAGAATGGTGGAGGAGAAGGAACAGAACGGTGGAGGAGAAGGAACAGAACGGTGGAGGTTCTTTCTGCAGAGCAGGATAAAGGGGTCCTACTGTGTGTTATGTGTTGACTTGTTGTTGGTGAGTGGTTGTTTTTTGGGATTGTTAAAAGATGCTTATTGAGGGTTTGTACTTTGACAAGTATTGTTTATGTTTAGAAAGATTTTAAGTCTGTTTTTTGTTAATTTTTTTTGTTAAATAAAGACTTGCTTTCAAATTCAAATTATCTGTCTCTCTCCCCCCCTCTCTCTCTGTCTGTCTCTCCCTCTCTCTCTTTCCCCCTCTCTCTGTCCCCCTCTCTCTCTCTCTCTCTCTCCTTCTCTCTCTTATTCTCGAGTGCGTGCACACACACAGAGTCACTGGGATGCTGTAAACCCCTCTCCCCGGGGTCTTGTCCCTCCCTCAGAAGGGGTGTGCCTGAGGGTGAGGCTGTCAAACAAGCCTGGACTTTAATAAAGCCTGCATTGTGGCTCTGTGGCGCACATTGTGGCTCTGTGATTCTGAAAGTTTCTCTCCTGATAGTAAAATGTTAAAGCTTTCCATTGTAATGAACATGACCAGACTTTCAGCATGATGAATTAATAAGCACACGGGATCTCGCGCATGCACACACACACACACACACACACACACACACACACACACACACACACACACACACACACACACACAGATGTGTTGTGCCCGCAGCAGTGGAAGGAACACTTCCACTTGTGATGGTATTTAATTGGTAGGTAGCCAGAAACAGAAGATAGATAGGCAGACAGACAGACAGACAGACAGACAGATACACAGATAGATAGGTAGGTAGATAGATAGATAGATAGATAGATAGATAGATAGATAGATAGATAGATAGATAGATAGATAGATAGATAGATACACTGCTCAAAAAAAATAAAGGGAACACATAAGCAATGCAATGTAGCTCCAATTCAATCACACTTTTGAGATATCAACCTGTCCAGTTAGGAAGCAACACTGATTTGTGAATCAATGTCACCTGTTGGTAAATTGTCTAATTTCCAAGACAACCCCTATAAAAGGAATGGATTTGCAGGTGGTGGCCACAGACCATTTGCCTGTCCTCATCTTTTCTGGCCGATCTTTGGTTAGTTTTTCATTTTGCTAGTGCCCGCACCACTAGAGGTGGCATGAGGCGGTATCTGCAACCTACAGAAGTTGCTCAGGTAGTGCAGCTCATCCAGGATGGCACATCAATGCATGCTGTGGCAAGAAGATTTGATGTGTCTCCTAGCACAGTGTCCAGAGCATGGAGGAGGTACCAGGAGACAGGCCAGCACACCAGGAGACGTGGAGGGGGCCGCAGGAGGACAACAACCCCGCAGCAGGACCGCTATCTGGTCCTTTGTGCAAGGAGGAACAGGAGGAGCACTGCCGGAGCCCTACAAAACGACCTTCAACAGGCCACTAATGTGCAGGTTTCTGCTCAAACAGTGAGAAACAGAATGCATGAGGATGGTATGAGGGCCCGACGTCCACAATTGGGGCCTGTGCTCACAGCCCAACACCTTGCAGCCCGATTGACCTTTGCCAGAGAACATCTTGGTTGGCAGATTCGCCATTGGCGCCCTGTGCTCTTCACAGATGAGAGCAGGTTCACACTGAACACATGTGACAGACGTGAGAGAGTCTGGAGACGCTGTGGAGAACGTTCTGCTGCCTGCAACATCCTCCAGCATGACCGGTTTGGCGGTGGGTCAGTGATGGTCTGGGGAGGCATATCCTTGGAGGGCCGCACAGACCTCTACGTGCTAGCCAGAGGTACCATGACTGCCATTAGGTACCGGGATGAGATCCTCAGACCCATTGTCAGACCATATGCTGGTGCAGTGGACCCTGGGTTCCTGCTCATGCATGACAATGCTCGTCCTCATGTGGCCAGAGTGTGTCAGCAGTTCCTGTAGTCGAGGGCATTGATGCTATGGACCGGCCTGCACGTTCCCCAGACCTGAATCCAATCGAGCACCTCTGGGACATCATGTCTCGTACCATCCGCCAACGCGATGTCGCACCACAGACTGTCCAGGAGTTGACCGATGCCCTGATCCAGGTCTGGGAGGAGATCCCTCAGGAGACCATCCGTCGTCTCATCAGGAGCATGCCCAGACGTTGTAGGGAGTGCATACAGGCACGTGGAGGCCACACACACTACTGAGCCTCATTTTGAATCGTCTTGAAGAATTTCCACAGAAGTTGGATCAGCCTATGTTCTCATTTTCCACTTTGATTTTGAGTATGATTCTGAATCCAGACCTTAATGGGCTAATGATTTTGATTTCCATTGATCATTCTTAGGTTATTTCGCTCTAAACACATTCCTCTGTCTAATAAATAAAGATTTTCAGCTGAAATATTTCATTCATCGAGGTCTATATTGTGTTTTTAGGTGTTCCCTTTATTTTTTTGAGCAGTGTAGATAGATAAAATTCAAACACTTCCTTTCTCTCTCTGTTTCACAAGCTATACACTTTTCTACAGCATGGAACTATTACAACACTAGTTTGGGAATGCCACTAAAATAGTTTGGAAATGCCACTACACAAGTCCGGGAATGTCACAGCCACTAAAAAAGCTTGGGAATGCCACTACAAGAGTCTGGGAATGCCACAGCCACTACAGGAGATCCCAGTGACAAATGAAGAACAATTGGCCAGCGGGACTAAATTGGGAGCACTATCTATGTTGTCCCTCAGTGTGACTGTAACAGAAAGGAGCAGCGGCATCTCATTTCTCTCCTGGAGGCTGCAGGCCAAGCAGTGCAGCCTGGTGTTTGTCCCAACAACAATAAACCAGGAAAACAACGAGGATGACGTTCATAGTGCTAATGAGGAGGCATAAGACATGCCCCCCCCCCTCTCTCTCTTTCTCGCTCTCTCTCAACATGCACACACACACACACACACACACACACACACACACACACACACACACAGCTATAGATGTCCATGTACATCAATATACAAAAGAGCCACGCATATCTATAGCTCTGTTAGCGACGGGCGTTGCTAAACATCGGGACACAAAGAGCCATGGACATCAATAGCTCTGACGACGGCTCCTAGAGGATAAATACTGAGTCCCATCAGCAGCCAGTCAGACTAGCTCGGTCTAGTCAGAAAGGCAGAACTGAAGAAGCCTCTTGGATGAGAGGCGAAACGTCTTCATGGATAAATACCAAGTCCAGTTGCACTTGATTCACCTCCTCTGGATAACCATGACGACCTGGATGAATGAGAACATTCACAGACTCATTTACTAATGCTTCACGCTGTAATAGAAGCGTTGCTCTAGTGCAGGGTGTACATGCTCTCATGCACATAAGGGTGGGGACACCTGCAGTCACTGTATTGTTTATAAGGGTGGGGGTACCTGCAGTCACTGTATTGTTTATAAGGGTGGGGGTACCTGCAGTCACTGTATTGTGTATAAGGGTGGTGTGTGACACCGGCAGTCACTGTATTGTTTATAAGGGTGGGGGTACCTGCAGTCACTGTATTGTGTATAAGGGTGGTGTGTGACACCGGCAGTCACTGTATGGTGTATAAGGGTGGGGTAACTGCAGTCACTGTATGGTGTGTAAGGGTGGTGTGGGACACCTGCAGTCACTGCATGGTGTATAAGGGTGGGGTACCTGCAGTCACTGTATTGTTTATAAGGGTGGGGGTACCTGCAGTCAAAGTATTGTTTATAAGGTTGGGGGTACCTGCAGTCACTGTATTGTGTATAAGGGTGGGGTAGCTGCAGTCACTGTATGGTGTATAAGGGTGGTATGGGACACAGTTTGAAGGCATCTCCTTGGGCTCTGGGCATCTGTTATTGTTTTCAGCAGCTTGTAGACTGAATGATTCATTGATTAATCAAAACACTAATTGGCATCTTGATGAATAATGACAGCGAGGCTGCACTGCAGCCGGGCTTCCAGGGCTCCACAAAACACCGAGTCTGCAGCAGATTCAGCAGCAGATTCTGCAGCAGATTCTGCAGCAGAGTCAGCAGCAGATTCAGCAGCAGATTCTGCAGCAGATTCAGCAGCAGATTCTGCAGCAGAGTCAGCAGCAGATTCAGCAGCAGATTCAGCAGCAGATTCAGCAGCAGAGTCAGCAGCAGAGTCAGCAGCAGATTCAGCAGCAGATTCTGCAGCAGATTCAGCAGCAGATTCTGCAGCAGAGTCAGCAGCAGATTCAGCAGCAGATTCAGCAGCAGATTCAGCAGCAGAGTCAGCAGCAGATTCAGCAGCAGATTCAGCAGCAGAGTCAGCAGCAGAGTCAGCAGCAGATTCAGCAGCAGATTCTGCATCAGAGTCAGCAGCAGATTCTGCAGCAGATTCAGCAGCAGATTCTGCAGCAGCCAAATGTTTTCACAAACCATTCATGGAGAGGGGCAAAAGAAAAAAGGTGCAATTGAAAAAGAGGATGTAATCCTGCTGCCTGCGACAGTGGAAGGTACAGGGGTGGTGGATAGCTTCATACTGGGTAGGTGGGGTATTTGGATGATGCTGTCAGTCAGAACCCCCCTACTCTCTGTCTTGGTTTGGAAGGACAGGCGGACAGTAACTGTCTGTCACCGTCTTCACATGTTGGCAACGTCGATTCAATCCCAGCATGGGCCCAGTCCAGACAGAGGGGGGCTATGCCTTCCGGACCACACTCCATCTCATCAGTCTTCCAGCCGTCTCATCATTCACTCCTTCTCGGGCAGGATGTCCCTGAAGACACGGACGGATGAGAGAGGTTATGCAACGCCGTGCCTTCTACCGCTAATGTGTTCATGCCTTTAGTCCGGCCCAGAAGGAACCATACTACACACTGCATGTCAACGCATGGACTGTGGAGACGCAGTCCTTCATCTGTGCTGCACCGGTCTACTGAGCCCGCTGTCAAGGAAGGTTTTAGTGGTTCCAGAAGAAACCAGTTCACGTTAAAACCCGGCTCGGGTTGCTGTAAAGTGAAAGGGACTACCGTCAGTATTATGAGACCATGCTCTTCAGTTCTCAGACTGTACGCCAACCTGGCTTCAAGAACCGGGCTTTAGTTTAGGGCCATTTCTTAGGAGAATTATAGCACCTGTATAGGCTGGAGTACTCACACTCACTCTCTCTCTCTCTCTTTTGATTTTGAAAAGAGAGTATGGAGGCAGACGGAAAATGAAACAAGAGGATTATTATGATCCAATGTTCCCCAGCCACGTACACAAGCACACACCCACACCCACACCCACACGCCATCGGCGGTCACTCGGAGTCGAGTATGACTGTCCTCCCTCTGGGTCCTCAAGTGGGCATTGAGGCCGATCCTAGACCCACATAATGGGAGGACACCTGCGCATGACAGCTTTTTCCAGGCAGAGGCTGATGCTCCTGCAGCCACCACACGGTCCTTGGCAGGGGGTGGCCAGAGTCCAACAGCATGGAGAACCAAGACAATTGGGGACCACCCTCTGTTGCGGCCTTCATCCACCTTCACTGCCGTTGTGACCTGGAGACATCTTCCACCAATTCCACCGTTGAGGTCTTTGTTGGATCGCACTTCATCTGGAACCCCCCCCCCTTGCCCTATCCACCTGGGGTGACCCTATCAGGAGCCAAGCTCTGGACAGCATAGGTCTTGGGATCATTGGTACACACAAGCTTCTCCACTACGACAAGGTAATGATCCAGGAGAAGACACACACACACACACACACACAGGCCTAACACTGCGTCTTGAGTCACCTCACCTGGGACTGAATTCGAGCTTTGGTGACATCATCAATCAGTTCCTTGGGGTCGACCTCTGTGTCGACCCCTGGATGAGAAGGGCGCAGGAACAAAATAGATAGCATAATGGATATGAAAGAAAGAGAGAGAGAGAGAGAGAGAGAGAGAGAGAGAGAGAGAGAGAGAGATGGAGCAATGCAAACGTGAAAAGAGAAGGAAACCTCCTGGTTCTGTAGAGAACCTAGGTTCTATGAGCTACGGAGTAGTGCTATATTTACATATTGCCCCTCTGACCTCGCCTCTGGCGACGCTAGGCTCTGAAATTCACCGCTCATGTGACAGCATCCCCTAAGCCCCGCCCACAACTGCACTTGACATACGTCACCACATCACTCGTCAGTTCGACCCACCAAAGCCTCCTTCAAGGGACCTCAGAAGGCGAGCAGGAAAATATAGCACTACTCCGTAGCTCATAGAACCTAGGTTCTCTACAGAACCAGGAGTTCTATTATCGCAACTCCGTAGTGCTATATTTACATATTGCCCCAACTACGGAGTAGCGGCGGACTAATGCCCCTCGCCTGCCACCCGCGCTGAGGACAATAAGGGGAATAACACCTCACACCCAGTACTCAAATCCCCCCTTTGGCCGGCTAGTATATCGTAGAGGGGAGGCTCGCATAAGGGGGCGGGAAAAAAGAGAAAAGGGAACGTAACCGTTCCAACTTTCCATACACATATACACATAGGCTATAGCCTATATATAATATTATTTTTTTTCATTTTATTTTAAATGAACTATGTACAAACGTCCGCGCTCCCGACGGGAGACACTTGCGTATGGCCGGAGCGCATTACGCATCAGTGTGCCTCGCTGTGCCAAGCACAGCACCGGTCACTGTCATAGCAGACTGGTCAGTTAAGTAATGATTAATGAACGAATGTGGCGAAGACCACATTGCCGTTGACATAATAGACTCCATCGCCACACCAGCATAGAGAGCCACCGAAGCGGCTGTGCCCCTCGTGGAGTGTGCTTTAAACCTGGGTACTCCTCTACCAGCCCCCACCTAGGCTTGGGAGATCCCGGAGCAAATCCAATGAGAAAGCCTCTGGCTAGACAGCGCCTCTCCATTCCTGCCCGTCGCCCCGTAGCAGACAAGGACCTGTTTAGTCTTTCTGAAAGGACCAGTGCGCTCCAGGTAAACCCGTAGCGCACGAACCGGGCAGAGGAGATGGAGCCTCCTCTCCTCCTCCGAAGAGGGAGAGGGATAAAAGGCCGACAACACCAATGGCACCCGCTGATAACGCGCGGTGACATGTTTCGGACGAAACGACGGATTCGGGTAGACTATCACCTTTGAACTGTCCGCGGCAAATTCGATGCCCTCCGTGGAGAGCGCGCACAGTTCGCTGACCCTACCCAAAGACACCAGGGCCAGCAGGAGCGCCACCTTGGCCGACAGCCACTTAACGTTAGCCGATTCCAAAAGCTCGAATGGCGCAGAACACAACGCCGACAGAACCAGGGATAAATCCCAAGTGGCCGTGCGGTCGTTCCGAACACCCTGCCCGTTCCTCACTCCCTTGAGGAACGCCACCATACGGGGGTGAGAGAAGACAGTGTCGCCACCCAGCCAAGGCATAAAGGCTGAGATCGCTGCCAAGTACCCCTTGATCGATTCGTAGGCTAAATTGTCAGTCGATCTCTCGTATTCCAAGAACCCCGCAACGTGGGCCAAGGATGCAGACAGAGGTTGCACGCCCTCTCCTACGCACCACCTAGCAAAAACTCTCCACTTGGAGTCGTATTGCGCCGATGTGCTTGGAGCTCGCGCGGCTTGTATAGTGGCCACCGTGGCCTCATCAAAGCCCTTCTCTCTCAGCCTGGCCCTCTCAGAAGCCAGGCCGCCAGTTGGAACCCCGCTAGAAGGGGCTCCTGTTGGATAACCCCGTCTGCCTGCGTCAGAGCGTCCAGCCACATCGGGAGGAGGAACTGTGGCGCGCGCACCATGGAAACCATGTTCGGAAACCACGGCGCGCCTGGGTTGTTGGGAGCCACCAGGATCACCGACGCGCCTGTGCATCAGATCCGTTCCACCATCGCCGGTATCAGACCCAGAGGGGGAAAAGCATAGAGCAGCTCGCGTGGCCACGGCTCGATGCCCAGCGTATTCACCCCGATAGGCGGGTTGTCGCTCGGGCAGAGCGAATACCATCGTGCGCATTTGGCGTTCCTCTTGGACGAAAACAAGTCCACCGGCGCCACTCAGAACCTCGCCCAGATCATCTCCACGATAAGAGGATTGAGGGACCAGTTGTCCCAGCTGGGCCCGCCGAGCGACATGATGTCCGCTGCCCCGTTCTGGCTGCCAGGCACATGAACTGCCCGAATGGACTGCGCGTTCTGAGGTACCCAACTCCACAGGTCATAGGGTAACGCACGGCACGCAGCCGACCGCGTCCCGCCCTGCCTGTTGATATACGCCACCGTAGTGGTACTGTCCGACCTGACCAGAATGTGTCGATGTCGTAGGAGAGGAGCGAAATGACGCACCGCCAACAGCACTGCCTCCACCTCCAGCGCGTTGGTGTGCGCATTGTGACTCACGGGCCATACTCCTCTGATTGTGCCGTGGCCACAGATCGCACCCCAACCTCCCAGGGATGCGTCCGTGAATAGAATCACCTCCTCCGATCTGGGTCCGAGGGGAACCCCAACCCTGGATCTGCAGGCCTCTGCCCAGTGATCCAGGTCCAAGCTCACCCCCTCCGGGACCACTAACCTGTGCCGTTGGCGCAGCCGGCGGAACCGGCCCTCTCGAATAAGCCAACACTGGAGTCTCCTCATAAAAAGCAGACCCAGAGGCACCACCTGGTGAGCAGAGGACATGATGCCCAGGAGCCGACGCAGTTGACCTACTGTCATCGACCGGCCCGGGGCAAAAACTGGCAAGAAGGTCCTCTAACCCCTGCCACCGCTCCTCCGAGACGGAAGCCAGCATCCTCCCCGAGTCTAACGCTAATCCCAGATAGGTGGTTTCGCGTGACGGCCAGGGAGCGCTCTTCTTCCAGTTTACCGTGAGACCCAGGTCTGACAGGTGCGAGACCAGGCGACTCGTGCATTCCATAGCCAGCCGGGGATCTGGGGCTATCAGAAGCAGATCGTCCAAGTAGTAGGCTATAACGTAACCCTGGGCGAATAGCGGAGTGAGAGCCGCCTTGACGCACATCGAAAAGACCCGTGGGGCCAAACTGTAGCCGAACGGGAGGACTTTGTACTCGTAACACGTTTCCTGAAACGCGAACCTGAGATATTTCCAGTGGTGACCCACTATCGGGACATGGAAATATGCGTCCTTGAGGTCCACATATGTGAACCAGGCTCCGCTCGATATCATGGCTAGGAGCTGGGGGACCGTCAGCATGTGGAATGATTCTTTGCGCACCCAAGTATTGAACCATTTCAGATCTAGAATCGGCCGCATGGCCCCCGATTTCTTGGGCACGAGGAAATATCTCGAATAAACCCCTATTTCCTCTGTGCCTCTCTCCACCACCTGTATCGCGTCTTTGGACAGCATCTCCAATATTTCCTGCCGCAACACCTCTGCTTCGGCAGGTGAATGGATCAGCGTGTGACGTATGCCCGTGTAAGGGGGAGGACCCTGCTCGAACCGAATCTCGTGCCAATGCCTGACCGTCCGGAGGATCCACTCTGGTACACCCGGCAGCGCCTGCCAGCGTGCGTAATGGGGAGACAGAGGGCGCGTGACGCGTTGTGTCTGGCTGTCGAGAAATAGGCTGCATCACTGCCATTCCGGTCCAACCTCCGAGCTCTCCACGGAAGTGTTGAGAGGCTCCCACGGCGGACCGCGTCCCATACGGGGAGCGAATATGTGCAGGATTTTGCCCAACAGAAGGTGGGAGCGCGGGAAAATCAGCATCAGCATGCGCGCGCCCAGCACCCTCTCCGACTGGCCACAGACAGCGAGTCATGCGCTCCGGTAACCCTGCTTTACGCACGGGAAAACCCAGCGCGTAACTCTGGACGCCTGTCTGATGAGATAAACTAATTTCATTCCCATCTGACAGCTCATGATTATCCGAGACAGGCACAGATACAGAGTTCAACAACCCATCACCTTGTGTACGGTTTGAAACAGAACTGATCTCAGCGGTATAATTCACATAGCCTACACCCTGGGAAGCTAGTGAACCCGTTGCCATATCTGGAACATCTTCGTTTCTTCTGACTTGCTTGCAGAGTCCGGTGGCATGTGACACATTACTCACTACACCATGTGCGTGTGGAATAAAAGTAGCATCGACATCACCAACATTATATGACAGACCACCCACCGTAGAATAATCTACAGACGAGTAACACGAAGGATAAAATGCAGAACTGAAATCTTTATTCATCAACATGTTCCCCTCATTGCATGGTAAAACCTTGCCACCAGTGGCCATAACATCAATACCTGCAATGTCCGAACAGGGGGTGTGGGGGTCTGTCGCGCGGCGGCGCGGAACTCCCGAGCTGGCACCCCTGGTCTGGTGCTCGTACTTCCGCTTCACGTCAGGCTGAGGACCACCCGCGCCGCCTCCGCCAGCGTGGTGGGACTGACTGTGAGCCCCAGGGGCTGGCGCGGGGCCAGCCGACTGGCTCTTGTCGTAGTTCTTGCGGCGCTTCGAGGCTCGACCTCGCCCCCCCTTGCGGCTGGGGCTTCGGAGAGCCTTGGGCGCGTGCCGGAGGCTGCGCGGGACCCTTCTCTTTGAAGGTCTTAGCCAGCAGCTCCGCGTTGGCCAGGTCGTGACGGATCTTTTCCAGTGCTGGCTCATCCCCACCGAAAAGGCCGTCCGTGTTGATGGGGAGCTTGCGGATCATCTTAACGACCCCGTCCTCCAAGCGACAGTCCTTCGTCCAGAACTCGCGCCTCAGCAGGACTGGGGAGGACAGAGCCGCACCCAGGTTCACCGCAGCATCACGGAGGAACGTGCCGATGATCTGAAAAGCCCTCCAAGCCTCGTCCAGGCGTGAGGCATCGGTGTCGTCATCCCCCTGGCTCTCACGGTTTGGTCTTCATCGCCGCCTCCTTGCTCTCCGGTTCGCGTAGCTTACCAGGGTCGAGCCGGGGAAAAAGACATTTCTCCACAGTGGGGGGCGGCATAGAAGCAGGAGACCAGCCGGCAACCGTCAGGTGGCTCTTGGTGTTCACTTTAACAGTGGAGCGCACCTTCTCTGGTTCCGGCCATGTGGCTTTGATGGACTCCGTGATGGGGGGGAAGGGCGGAATGTGCTTATGGTCTTGCGCAGCTCCACCGAGGCAGAGAACGCCTGATCCATTCCGGGCGTCACCGAGGCATGGACTGGGGCAACCCTTGTGGTCCCCGTCGAAGCCAAGGACCTCTCGAGGAAAAAAGGGAAAAAGTCGTCGAACTTTGCCTCCTCCTCGGACCCTTCCTCAGGGACTTGGTAGGAGCAAGATCCGCCATCTGGAGTAGCAGCCTGTGGAACCGCCGGCGGGCACATGTGGTCCTGGCTCCCAGGGAGCACAGCAGAAACCAACGAGCCCGGCCGGGGAGGGATCTCGAACACACCGGCACCAACCTGAGTGGAAAAGGCGTGTGAAACCCAGCTCGCCCGTCGACTGAGCGGCCATGAAGCACACACCATGCATGGTGGCGCCTCTAGGCTAGCTGCAGTCTCCTGAACATGAGCCATGCTAGGATGGTCGCTGCAAAAAGGATGGAAATCGCCAGCGTCCTTCTTCCTGTGGCAACAACTGTAAAACTCGGCGAAAAGAACATTGACGTCGACGTTAACACCAGCCATAGTGACGGAGAAAACCGCACTATTGTCAAAATAGAGAAAATAGCTAATCTAGCTAGCAATGAAGAAAAAACCCGCAACAGAGCTCAGCGCGATACGTCTTCCCTTGAAGGAGGTGTAACGGGGGCAGTCCTATGCTGTTCTATGCTGGTCAGCCTGCTGCATGCCTGTCACTCTCATCGTTAGCTCTGCGTTGTGTTCTAGTTGGGTGGGGCCCCAGGTGTTGTGGGGGGCCCTCAGTCTCTCATCATCATCATCATGATCAAGGAAGGAGGGGGGACACACAGGACTCTATTTGGCCCACCTTGCCATTTATTTTGGTTTCAAACCCTTCGAAAAACGTCCAGTCCTCCAGCGGGAGCGGTGTTTCTTACGGACGTGGAGGTCGAAGCTCAACCACTGCCCGGACTTCACTCGTGTGCGTTAGAAGGAGAAACCGTCCACGGGACTCCGATGTAAGAAAGGATAAACAAGGATTTTATCCCACAGCTTGCAGTATCTTCTTACAGGGATACTCAAGGTTACGTTCTCCTCAACCAGCAAAACTGTCCTACGGTAAGAAACACGTGTGGCTCGGCTCGATCGCTGCTTGAGACTCCTCCCACAAAACAAAAATGGCCTCTCCCGCGTTCCCTCTTCCGTGTACCCACAAGACCTCTCTCTTAAAGCGACAGTACACGTATATGACGGTCGTTGTAAAACATACATAAAAGTAAATAATGACATAAAATAAAATGTAGTAAACACAAATAACAGCACACAGACAGGATTTGGTGATATTTCATACTCAAACAAAATAAAATAAAAACATTAATTTTAACCTGGTTACAGAGGCTCTAGTCCAGTGATACTCAAAGTGTGGTCGCGCCCCACCAGTGGTCCGCGAGCGCCCCAAGTGGTCCGCGGGAGGATTGCAAAAAAATCGTGTTTCTCAAATCACCTTCATCTGCGTTCCAATGCAAAGTTACAAGTACAGCTGTTTTCTAAATGTTTTCTAAATTAAAAGTGAATCAAAATGTAGCCTAAATAAGCCTAAGAATTTTGTTCAATTTGTCTAATGCAAACCTGCGTTTTGAGTCATGTCTCTTCAGTTAGCCTGTGTTACCTAGGTTACCTAGTTAGCTTCCATTCCAATAACAGGATTTTCATATCAAAGACCTCCTGACTATTGTGAAAATTAAGTAGAATCTAACAAAGAGGGAAGTGAACCGTTCAAAATACAAACATCATGGATCGGTGGCTGAAGAGAAAATCCGGAGAAACGATGAACAATGTAAGCAACAAGGTGCAGAGACTTCCTTCTCACATTGAGCATGTCAGTGTTAGCATGGAGTCCCATAGTGCTAACAGTTTGCAGCAGCAGGAGCTAGCTAGCACAACACTCTGAAAAAGCCACTGCAAAAGGGAAACGTAAATACAGTAGCCATTACATTCAATTTGGATTTTTCTGGACTGGAGATGCTGAGGATCCAAAACCTCATTGTGTTGTGTGCTATGACATATTAGCTAATGAAGCAATGAAACCTGCCAAACTCAAGCGTCACTTCGAGTCAAAACACAGGGAATACACCTGGAAACCTGCGCAATGTTTAGAGAGAAAACGTGAAGAGCTCGAGCGACGCACGAGAAAGGAAGCCACGCAGGTTTTATGCCGCAGGGGGAAACGCGGAAGCTACCGAAGCCTCATACAAGGTCTCCCTGCTCATTGCGGAAGCTGGCAAACCTCACTCAGTCGGCGAGACCTTGGTTAAGCCATGCAGCTGCAAGGGTTATGGCCAACATAATGCTAGGGGAGAAAGCGAGTGAGGAACTTTACAAAGCACCTCTGTCCAGCGATACAGTCAAGCGGCGAATAACATCCATGGCTGCAAATGTCCAAGATCAGCTGGTGACGCGTCTGCGTCAGAGTCTTTTCTCTCTCCAACTGGACGAGGCCACGGACATCGGTAACGAGGCTATTCTCCTCTGCTTTGTGCCGTACATACATGCGGGTGCTGTTCACGATGATTTCCCTTTCTGTCAATCCCTCCCAACCAACACCACAGGATTGGCGATATCTGAGTCCCTAAATAACTTCACTGTGCAGAATAACATTGATTGGAAGAGGTGTGCTGGCGCGTGCACTGGCGGTGCCGCGGCGATGACAGCCAAACACAAGGGCCTGCTGGTGACGCGTGACCGCGCTGTCGCTCCCTCTGCCGCATCGACGCACTGCTGTATCCGCACAGAGCAACTGGCAGTAAAAAAAATGCCACCCTGTCTTAAACAGGTTTTGGACGAGGCCGTAAAAATGGTCAACTTAATTAAAAGCAAGGCACTGAACTCACGTCTTTTTAAAGTTCTGTGTGAAGAAATGGGCAGTGAGCACACGAGACTTCTTGTCCACACAGAAGTTGGCTGCATGGCTACGCGTGGTAAAGTTCTCACCCGCCTCTTGGAGCTGCGCGATGAAGTCGAGCTGCTTTTGCATCAAACTGATGAACTTTATGGCAGAATGCATGACTTTCAATGGCTCACAAAACTCGCCTTTCTTGCTGATGTGTTCAGCACGCTTAATAACCTGAATTTAGCACTGCAAGGAAAAGCGGTCACGGTTTTTACAGTGCAGGACAAAGTTAAAGCCACCCGCATCAAAATGGATCTGTGGTGCGCACGTCTTGATCGCCAGGAGTTTGACTGTTTCCCAACTCTAGCCGATTTTTCCTCGAAGCTGAAGAGGTTCTGGATAGCAACACACTTGCAGCCTTCAAGGAACATTTGCAAGGCATTCACACGCAATTGGGAAGATACTTTCCAGAATTGGATGTGGACCTTGAATGGATCAGAAATCCATTTGGAGACCAACCTCCCATTGAGTTCGTCAGTTCCAAACTATCAGCACGGGAGGTGGATCGTCTTGTGGACATTGCATCAGATGGAACACTGAGAATGGCGTTCAGAGAACAATGCTTGACAGACTTCCGGGTTCTCGTCCAACCTGAACATCCTGAGCTGGCTGAGTCTGCTTTGCAAGTGTTAATGCCGTTTTCAACCACCTACAACTGTGAAGTTGGGTTCTCCATCCACACTGGTTGGTTTGAAAACCAAGCAGAGGAACAAGATCGATGTAGCCCCCCTGTATGAGACTGAAACTCTCTAGTGTGGAGCCAGACATTGAGTCAGTGATGCAACAGCAAAAGCAACAGCATTCCTCCCATTAGTTGTTGACTGCTGCTACCTGTAAAGCTGTTATGCTTATTTGAAATGTGTAATTTCATAGCTTCACAAGAGCCAGTACAAAGATTTGAGTCCTATTAAAACGAATTTTTGTTAAATTAACATTAATAGTTCACTCTTTTAATGATGAATTCACATTGAGTTCACCCTGACAGTGGCATTTCAAATAAATTCCCATGTTTTATTCATCACATCACAACCAAAGGCAATAGCTCTGAACAAAATTAATATGAAACAGTACTTACACATACATCTCACAAAAATCAAGGTCAAGGTATATGGTACAAGCCTAGCCTAATTCTGCTAGTAGCCTATTTATTACAGATTTTGTATTGTAATATTCTGCCGACATAATTTGTAATATAAAACATAATATGCTATTGTAAGCCTAATATAGAGTGTTTTAAAAGGGTTTTTTTTGGGGCGGGGGAGGGAGGGGGTGTTGGCCGGCTGGTTAGGTGGTCCACGGAAAAATTTTTATGATCAAGTGGTCCTTGGTGTGAAAAAGTTTGAGAACCCCTGCTCTAGTCGAACTGACGAGTAATGTGGTGACGCATGTCAAGTGCAGTTGTGGGCGGGGCTTAGGGGATGCTGTCGCATGAGCGGTGAATTTCAGAGCCTAGCGTCGCCAGAGGCGAGGTCAGAGGGCAATATGTAAATATAGCACTACGGAGTAGCTCATAGAACTGTGAGGGATCCCGGAAGAGAGGAGGAGAGGAGGGAAGTGAGCAGATTTTGAAGTGGTGTGTGTGTGTGTGTGTGTGTGTGTGTGTGTGTGTGTGTGTGTGTGTGTGTGTGTGTGTGTGTGTGTGTGTGTGTTAGGAAGGAGACAAGGGAGTAAAAAGTGTTGCAGGGCAAAGTGGAGGAGAAGGCAGAGTCAGAGGGAGGGGATGAAGCAAGGCTATAAGGAAATATAATGAGAAAGTAAATGGAAGTGTGAAGCCAGCAGGGACGAGGAAGGAGAAGAGGATAGTAACACAACAGAAACATATCACAAAGGATTAGAAGACAGTAACGAGAAACACAACCACAGAAACAACACGGAAGTGATACTCTGCAGGCTAGATGCCGTCGCCCTGTGTATGGTATGAAGGTTCTTCTCCCTCTGTCCCCATGGTGCTTTTATGTGCAGCATGCAAGTGGAAATGAGAGTCATTAGCCAGTGTGGTGAAAGTGTATTTTTCTTCACTCTTAAGACGGAGTGCAGCAAATGTCAAGGCAGGCTCGACAGCAGCGAGGAAGACTAGCCATTGTGTCTTGATGCATGCTCAGCAATGGAAGGAAACATCAGAAGGGCTGGGCACAGGTTTATCGACAATACGTTTCATCACTCAGCTAAGTGACCTCTTCAGTCTGAGGGCCCACGCACACCAAACCGACATCACAGAACTAGCGCCGACGAAGACCGCCTGTTGCGTCGCCTCACGGCGCCCGTAGCTCGGCCACACAGCAGCACTAGAACACAAAAAAAGACTACAGCCAACGGCCAAATAGCTTGTACGTTCTGCGCCTGCGTGAGAGGGAATAACTCTCCATACCAGCAGGTGGCGGTAGTCTGTATTCGTCATTCAAAATTTGAAAGCAGAAGACCCAGCACTGCGAATATACAAATCATAATCAAATTAGCGTTTAGCTGCCATTTTCACTCAACTCTTACTCACTACAGATGGTGTCGTAATCTAGCTACTTCTACTCATGAACACGTAATATAGCTACTTCTACTCATGAACACGTAACATAGCTACTTCTACTCATGAACACGTAATATAGCTACTTCTACTCATGAATACGTAACATAGCTACTTCTACTCATGAACATGTAATATAGCTACTTCTACTCATGAATACGTAATATAGCTGCTTATAATCATGAATACGTAATATAGCTACTTCTACTCATGAATACGTAATATAGCTGCTTCTAATCATGAATACGTAATATAGCTACTTCTAATCATGAATACGTAATATAGCTACTTCTAATCATGAATACGTAATATAGCTGCTTATAATCATGAATACGTAACATAGCTACTTCTACTCATGAACACGTTATATAGCTACTTCTACTCATGAACACGTAATATAGCTACTTCTAATCATGAATACGTAATATAGCTACTTCTACTCATGAATACGTAACATAGCTACTTCTACTCATGAACATGTAATATAGCTACTTCTACTCATGAATACGTAATATCGCTGCTTATAATCATGAATACGTAATATAGCTGCTTATACTAATGAATACGTAATATAGCTACTTCTACTCATGAATACGTAATATAGCTGCTTCTAATCATGAATACGTAATATAGCTACTTCTAATCATGAATACGTAATATAGCTACTTCTAATCATGAATACGTAATATAGCTACTTCTAATCATGAATACGTAATATAGCTGCTTATAATCATGAATACGTAATATAGCTACTTCTACTCATGAATACGTAATATAGCTACTTCTAATCATGAATACGTAATATAGCTACTTCTAATCATGAATACGTAATATAGCTCCTTCTAATCATGAATACGTAATATAGCTACTTCTAATCATGAATACGTAATATAGCTACTTATAATCATGAACATGTAACATAGCTACTTCTAATCACGAATACGTAATATAGCTACTTCTAATCACGAATACGTAATATAACTGCTTCTAATCATGAACATGTAATATAGCTACTTCTAATCACGAATACGTAATATAGCTACTTCTAATCACGAATACGTAATATAGCTACTTCTAACCATGAATACGTAATATAGCTACTTCTAATCATGAATACGTAATATAGCTACTTCTAACCATTAATGTATAACATAGCTACTTCTAATCATGAATACGTAATATATCTGCATATAATCATGAACATGTAATATAGCTACTTCTAATCATGAATACGTAATATAACTACCTCTAATCATGAATAAGTAATATAGCTACTCGTAATCATGAACATGTAATATAGCTACTTCTAATCATGAATACGTAATATAACTACCTCTAATCATGAATAAGTAATATAGCTACTCGTAATCATGAATATGTAATTTAGCTACTTCTAATCATGAATAAAGGGTCAGACCCGCGAGCCAGCGGCCAGCGTGTCTTCTTATCCATGCACGTTACAATACGTAATCTAGGTACTTCTAATCAAGAATACGTAATATAGCTACTCGTAATCATGAATACATAATTTAGCTACTTCTAATCAAGAATACGTAATATAGCTACTCGTAATCATGAATATGTAATTTAGCTAATTCTAATCATGAATACGTAATATAGCTACTCGTAATCATGAATATGTAATCTAGCTACTTCTAATCATGAATACGTAATATAGCTACTCGTAATCATGAATATTTAATCTAGCTACTTCTAATTGAGAATACGTCTGATAAAAAGTTGCAAACGGCGCTGGCGTTGTGAGCCCTTCGTCTTTTTGTTGTGGAAGAAGAACGGAAGAGGTGGAGGCGACAAATAAAGAGAAACCGCAGTAAATGGATGAAATCATGGACACTACAGCAACAGTCTCCAGGGGCTTTCTCGAACCTGTGTCGAGAGCTGGAGATAAATGAAACCTCCGATTTTTAACATTTCGCTCGATTCTTTCCGGTTCCGAGCCTTCTGTGTGTGGCCTCTTCACCTCGTCTTTTGTTTTCTTTCGTAACTTCCGTTTCTCTTCTCGTGCACTGATTCACTGAGCTGAACAGCCAGTCAGAGTGATCTGTGTCACCGACGGACGCCGCCGCCCATTCCACATGCTGAATCGGCCAAAAAGCTGCCGTCAGGGGTCCGACTAGTGCCCGCGGTGCCGGACACACCGCGTTACAATGTGTCCTACTCACAGAGGACCGGGGGACTGTCTGCAGTCACAGCACTGTAAGATCCCCCCCCCCCCCCAGCGTTACAATGTGTCCTACTCACAGAGGACCGGGGGACTGTCTGCAGTCACAGCACTGTAAGATGGCGCCCCCCCCCCCGAGCGTTACAATGTGTCCTACTCACACAGGACCTGGGGTCTGTCTGCAGTCACATCACTGTAAGATGGCGACCCCCCACCCCACCCCTGAGCGTAACAATGTGTCCTACTCACAGAGGACCGGGGGTCTGTCTGCAGTCACAGCACTGTAAGATGGCGCCCCCCCCCCCCAGCGTTACAATGTGTCCTACTCACAGAGGACCGGGGGACTGTCTGCAGTCACAGCACTGTAAGATGGCGCCCCCCCCCCGAGCGTTACAATGTGTCCTACTCACAAAGGACCTCTGCAGTCACAGCACTGTAAGATGGCGCCCCCCCACCCCACCCCCCACCGTTACAATGTGTCCTACTCACAGAGGACCGGGGGACTGTCTGCAGTCACAGCACTGTAAGATGGCGCCCCCCCCCACCCCCGAGCGTTACAATGTGTCCTACTCACAGAGGACCGGGGGACTGTCTGCAGTCACAGCACTGTAAGATGGCGCCCCCCCCCCCCCCGAGCGTTACAATGTGTCCTACTCACAGAGGACCGGGGGACTGTCTGCAGTCACAGCACTGTAAGATGGCGACAGATGTACTCTGCCCCCCCCCCCGAGCGTTACAATGTGTCCTACTCACAGAGGACCGGGGGACTGTCTGCAGTCACAGCACTGTAAGATGGCGCCCCCCCCCCCCGAGCGTAACAATGTGTCCTACTCACAAAGGACCTCTGCAGTCACAGCACTGTAAGATGGCGACAGATGTACTCTGCCCCCCCCACCCCCGAGCGTTACAATGTGTCCTACTCACAGAGGACCGGGGGACTGTCTGCAGTCAGCACTGTAAGATGGCGCCCCCCCCCACCCCCCAGCGTTACAATGTGTCCTACTCACAGAGGACCGGGGGACTGTCTGCAGTCACAGCACTGTAAGATGGCGACAGATGTACTCTGCCCCCCCCCCCCATCAACTTTCCGGGATTTCGTTACTTGGATTATTGAGCATGCATAAAACCAAAAAAAGATCACCTACATGTTTTGCTTTTCATGCTGTCATATTTCTTTAAATGTTACACGGGTACAACAGTAAAGATGTTACAGACTTTTAGAAAAGAAAAGATTTCTTTACAAAACTTTAAGAATTGCCTCAGTCCTGTAGCCAGGTCTGTTGTACACCGAACAAAGCTACGTCACGTGAGGGTACGGAGGAGTTTACACATTTTAGTTTGTTGAAAACATCCATTAGACTTGTGTACTCCTGTTGAGTTAAACTCAAGTAATTCAACACCAGCTCTCTGGAATAAGATCTCAGCTGTAAATAACAGCAAGGGCGAGGGTTTCACACCCATCCTGCCAGCTCCGCTGTGGTCGATTTGTTATGTACGTCTCAAACACACACAAAAACTAAAAAGTCACATGCGGACCGACAAGACCAGCATGTAGTAGTCACACCTCAGCAAGAGCCCCAAACCCCCGAGAGACCGCACTCGCCCACAGGGCTTCTCTGTATGAGGTGTTTGGAGGAAGTTCGTCTGGTAAACCTGCCTTCCTCCGGTCCGTCCCTTGCTCAGCACGCAGTCCTCTTTTCTGCCCAGGGTGTCCCGTGACCCCCCATTCACACCGGTTCCTCACACAAGCCCCCGCCGCCATTATCTTGGTGTCAAGTGATGGCTGTTGGCCCTTCAACACCACAAACCCTCCTTCTATAGTCTATCCCCCATTCCTCTGCAGAGGCCATCATGGCTGTCTGGGTGGCGTAGCCGTCTATTCCATTACGTACCAACAGTAGGCAACGGAATAGACGATCGCCAGTTCGAATCCCCGTGTTGCCTCCGGCTTGTTCGGGCGTCCCTACAGGCACAATTGGCCATATCTGTGGGTGGGGAGCCGGATGTGGGTACGTGTCCTGGTCGATGCACTAGCGCCTCCTCTGGTCGGTCAGGGTGCCTGTTCGGGGGGGAGGGACTGGGGGGAATAGCGTGATCGTCCCACGCGCTACGTCCCCCTGGTGAAACTCCTCACTGTCAGGTGAAGAGAAGCGGCTGGTGACTGCACGTGTGTCGGAGGCGGCATGCGGTAGTGTGCGGCCCTCCCCGGGTCGGCAGAGGGGGTGGAGCAGAGACCGGGGCGACTCAGAAAAGAGGGTGACTGGCCGGGTACATGTGGGGGTGAAAAGCGGGGAAAGTCGTCCCCACGACGCGGCTGCGTTGTGTGCAGGTTATCAAACCCTGTGCAGTTTCCCAGAAACCAACAGGTTTTGGGACATTCCACACTGAACCACGTGGGAATGAGAGTAGAACGGACTCCTCTTCCAGCTTGCTATGGGAACGGGATGCGCTTCCCAGAGGAGGGAGGTGTAGCTCCGGTTTCACCGCCCTGTGAAGTACTCCGCTCAGCCAGTTTGGTTTTTAAATTGATCTTTGATAAAACTGCACATCACGTTTCCTGCCTGGGTTGGCCTGTGTGTCTAGAGCTGCTGGCCACGGTGTGCAGACACACAACTGGGTGGGCTCATTAACTCTCTCACACTGACACACAAACAAGAAAAGAAAACGTTGAGGACCATGAAAAGTTAGAAAACACACACACATTCTGGTTCTGATCCACACACATCCACCTACTGTACACAAGGGTTCACAGAGACACATGGCCAAACATACACAGAAAGACCTATGCACACAGCAAGCAGAGTAACACACACACACACACCCACACACACACACACGCACACACACACACACGCACACGCACGCACGCGTGCTGGCCTCCATGAGCGATGACCTGTCGCTCCAGCTTAGTCTCAGGCCCGGTGATGTAAACTGGTGTTGACTCACGCCCTGCTGCTCCTGGATGTCTGTGTGG
>JAJHIY020001940.1:167500-190000 GCA_022114975.2 Lampris megalopsis | reverse complement strand
GTTGTTCTTGATATTCATGGTAAGTTTGATACCACGTGATCAGACGACTTGTTCCAGATGGGAAAATAGTTGAGCTTGATTTAGTCTTTGAAATGTGTGTTACAACTTCATTTAGATGCTACTGTGCCTGGGCGATAACATGACACTTCACCAAAAGGAATGACATGTAAAAAGCACCGGGGGGCTTTTGTTCTCTGGGCCACACAGCTCTCTCATTAGGAAGAATTTAGAAAAGACGCTGGCGCTCAGAAAATAAACACTATTTGGACATAAGCCCTCAAATGCAAACGGCCACGAAAGCGCATAATGAATATGTGTGCTCCCGCCCCGCCTCAAAAACAGCCTATCATATCGCTTGATAAGGAGCATTGATAAGGAGCACGCTATGAGTGACTCCCGAACAGCCAATCACTTAACAGATCTGTGCTTGGCTGCGCCGGGGACACATGCCACCTCAACAGAAGCAGCGTGGAGTGGGAAATGAGTACAGATGATGAGGAGAGGAAACTGTTGATAAAAAAGGACAGGTCAGCTCGCCAGTATGGCAGTTTTCTGTTTTGTTTTGTTTTTTAAGTCTGACCGATATCAGAACACTATGATGGTTAAATTCAAAATGAAATGGTTGAATTCAACCTTTTTCCCCCCTGGTCATTATTAAACATAGGTCATTAAAAATGATTCATGAATTCACGTGAATTTGCATTTGCAGCAGCCTCACCCAGTACCGTCCATGCAGTGTCTTTGTCCACGTCTGTGTCATCGTTTGATGGCTGGGACAGCTGGCGCTGGATAGGCTGGGAGAGCTTGGTCTGCTGCGTCCTGTGGGCCCAGGGACCACGGCCCTGCCCAGAGCTGCACACAAACAGGAAACACCAAGGGCGGTCTGACAGGACGCTGAAGCGGGGCGGGCTATGCTAACTGCTAGCCCATGCAGACCAGCAGTTCCGATAACATCAAGGGTGGTCTGACAGGACGCGGAAGCGGGGCGGGCTAAGCTAACTGCTAGCCCATGCAGACCAGCAGTTCCGATAACAACAAGGGCGGTCTGACAGGACGCGGAAGCGGGGCGGGCTAAGCTAACTGCTAGCCCATGCAGACCAGCAGTTCCGATAACACCAAGGGCGGTCTGACAGGATGCGGAAGCGGGGCGGGCTATGCTAACTGCTAGCCCATGCAGACCAGCAGTTCCGATAACATCAAGGGTGGTCTGACAGGACGCGGAAGCGGGGCGGGCTAAGCTAACTGCTAGCCCATGCAGACCAGCAGTTCCGATAACAACAAGGGCGGTCTGACAGGACGCGGAAGCGGGGCGGGCTATGCTAACTGCTAGCCCATGCAGACCAGCAGTTCCGATAACATCAAGGGTGGTCTGACAGGACGCGGAAGCGGGGCGGGCTAAGCTAACTGCTAGCCCATGCAGACCAGCAGTTCCGATAACAACAAGGGCGGTCTGACAGGACGCGGAAGCGGGGCGGGCTATGCTAACTGCTAGCCCATGCAGACCAGCAGTTCCGATAACACCAAGGGCGGTCTGACAGGACGCTGAAGCAGGGCGGGCTAAGCTAACTGCTAGCCCATGCAGACCAGCAGTTCCAATAACATCAAGGGTGGTCTGACAGGACGCTGAAGTGGGGCGGGCTATGCTAACTGCTAGCCCATGCAGACCAGCAGTTCCGATAACACCAAGGGCGGTCTGACAGGACGCGGAAGTGGGGCGGGCTAAGCTAACTGCTAGCCCATGCAGACCAGCAGTTCCGACAATCATCCTGGCTGGCATGTTTTCTTTTTTTCCCTATTGGACAGTGATTTTTTTTATTTATTTTTTAAGTTTGATATATGTGTTCTTGTAGTTTTTAGATATGTGTTTGTCTTTGGGCTAAATGGGCTTCCCCCATCTTACCTGTCTGATCTCCTTAAACCTGACGTGCCATCTCGAGCACTTCGTTCTCAAAATACAGGGCTCCTGTGTGACCCAAAGTTAAGAAGAAGTCAGCTGGTGGCAGCAGGGCCTTCTCCTATCGGGCTCCGCTCTTGTGGAATAACCTGCCTGCTGCCATCAGACCATCAGAGTCTGTTGGGTCTTTAAATCCAAACTTAAAACTCATCTTTTTGTCTTAGTTTATTAGTAGTTGCCTTTAAGTTGAGTGCTTCACAACCTGTACTGCATGGCGGGTTGGTTTGCTGTCTCAATGAATTTACCAACCACTCTTCTGCCCACCAGATTATCAAGTATAGATTATAGCGTATAGATTATGACTAGTTGATGACTTAATTGGTTATGGCTAATGACTATTGCAAACTGTTCTCTTCTCTCGCATGTCTTTTCTCTCTCTCTGAATCATGTCTTCTCCTTTCTCTTCTTCTGTGTGTGAATGGTGTCATGTGACTCTCCCTCGTGTGCACGTGCGGTCGGTTCTCCTCCCAGGTTTCCGTGGTGACGGAGGTCGCTGCCTGGACGCCGCCTGGCACCCCCCTCATCACAGTTTCTTTTTATATATCTTATAAATCCACATATATATATATATATATATATATATATATATATTGACATGGTGATGCTGGTCACGTGGTTCGGGTCCTGGACTGTTCCGGTGGTGTCTGGACTCTGCTTGGCATCCTGCTCATCATATCCTTCATACATTTTATAAGTGCATTATAATTCTGCTTATCCTCTTTCAGCGTTGTGTTGTGTAAATTGTGTAAACACAACATCACTGCACGTTGTGCGTCTTGGGAGAGAGCTGCTCCTCTGGTGCTCTCCCTGAGCTTCCTCCCTGTTGTTCCTCCCTGTTAAAGGGTTTTAGGGAGGTGTTGCTTATCCGATGAGAGGGTCTAAGGACAGGATGTTGTGTTGCTGTTAAGCCCGCAGAGGCACATTTTTAATTTGGGATATTGGGCTGTATATATATATATATATATATATATATATATATATATATATATATATACACATATGTATATATATATATATATATATATACACATATGTATGTGTATATAAGACTGAGTTGAGTTGAGTTGAGTTGAGTTGAGTTGACTTTGTGTTCCACGGCTGTGGGCCGGGGGAAACGACATCGTCCTGATTCCTGATGATGAATATCGACTTAAACTAAACATTTTATCACGGCAGAGTTTTCAGCCCAGCCCTAGATGTTGCTAATTCTCTGCCATGTAGTTCATTTAATTATCGATTCTGTTAAGTACTTTGCCCTACACATGGTTAGAGATTTTGTAATTGCTGTTTATTTTACCGACCGTGCTTTTCTTTTTCCTTTTTTCATTCACAGCTTTACACATTGAACAGTTTGGTCGGCTTTGATAAGCAAAGGATTAAAAAATAAGCAAGCGCTGCATACAAGTTTGATGCTGAACAACAAAGGAAGTGTCAATGTGGACTAGTCTGAAATCTAAAGAAGAGAACGAATCAGAGCTCAACAGCCACCTTGCGTATCCTGCCTTTGAACTGTCTGTCAGATTAAAGTCGTACCCAAATCAGAGTTACTCTAAAGCCTCCATTGTCTTGCAGTGTAGCAACTGTAATGTATGGTGTCGTGGCCGTAATGACGTCAGTGGCTTCAACACTTGGACTCGTCTTTCAGCCTTCACTGTGTCCTCATGCTTCCCTCCCTGTGTGGCGGTGCAGTTAAGTCCCCAGAAGTACACAACGGAAAAGGCCTATACATAAACACACGGCAGCATAAATACTGTGACATGCATAAGCATGCTATTAGGAGAATGACATGTTTTTTTGTTCTTCTCAACAAAAATCAGTTTCTCTGCATAATTCCTGACTTTATCAGCCATGCAGGCCAGACTTGTTTCACAAGCTGATCACATTGCAGAGGCTGCAAGATAAGAACTTGGCCTCCCACCTGTAATAAGAGCCTCGTAATAAGGTAGTGCGACCTCTGACCGGGAGCTCTACTTTACAGCTTCAGAAGAAACTCAGATATGATGCAGCAAAGCTCTACATGTGACACTGGTTATGCCAACGACACCATGTTCTCTTTTATACTAACTGGAGGTGTGATTCGCTTGTAATCGAGCTTTATTGGTGGGAGAGAAGATGCAGTAGCACACCATGCAATATCGGGGAAAATAAAGACTTCCGTGTTTCTTGATCTTGAGAACTTTAAACTTGGTTAACTGCAGAAACTGTCTGCCTTTATACGTAGAATAAATACAATTCAGGCGTAATTCTTCCCTTGAACTTACATCGCTTGGCTCACCAGTGGAACAAATACTGCTGAGAAAACCATTAACATGGCTTGTTATCAATGACCTATTTGTCTGGATTTCCTGAACGTATTCTCCTGAACAGCAGCACTTTAAATGATTTCTAAAAAAAGGGGGAAAAAACAGCCAAGACCTGATGAAACCAATTTAAAAACCGTCTAGCTACCCGTCAGTCAGTGATGGCACATTAAAATGAGCATGAATAAGAAACTGTACAAGGGACCCCTTAATTTTCACGGGCTTAAGGTCATTGTCATGTGAGGCACTTACTGTGACCTATGGCCTGCTGTGTTTTAGCAGACATACTGCTCAAGACTTAAAACAGCAGTAGGTAAGTTTTTCTTTTTTAACTTCTTATGAAGTAAATGTTGACTGCATAGTGTAACGGCTATAGCACAATAACACCATCAGCATTTCCTTGAAAGCCTTGCTTTCAGGCTCATAGTGAATTGAATTCTCTCTGCCACCGGGTACGATCTCCCGGGAAAATGAAGGGTCCATTTATGGCACAAAGGAAGTGCATCAAACATTGTGCAACCACAATAGGAAGAGGATAGCGCTTTTGTTTTCCCCGGCAGCTTTTGGTTAGGGTTAGGGTTAGGGTTACCCTCAGTAGCGGAGCCAGCGGACAGCGGAACATCTGAAGTGACAGCGGAAACTCTACCCGGCAACAGACAAAGAACCTCGCTGACGAAAGAAAGGCAAAGGCGGCGAAGAGGGAGAGTGATACAAGCAGAGGGAAGACAGGCGGCGAAGAGGGAGAGTGATACAAGCAGAGGGAAGACAGGCGGCGAAGAGGGAGAGGGATACAAGCAGAGGGAAGACAGGCAGCGAAGAGGGAGAGGGATACAAGCAGAGGGAAGACAGGCAGCGAAGAGGGAGAGGGATACAAGCAGAGGGAAGACAGGCGGCGAAGAGGGAGAGGGATACAAGCAGAGGGAAGACAGGCGGCGAAGAGGGAGAGGGATACAAGCAGAGGGAAGACAGGCGGCGAAGAGGGATACAAGCAGAGGGAAGACAGCAGTGAACCTTGGGCGGGCAGTCATTTGATGGAGGGCACTCCGGGGTTGTATTGAAGTCCTTCCCAGTCAAGACCTGTTCCCCACCCAGCCAGATGAAAGCGCTGGCATGGAAGAAGATCGTCTGTCGGCTATGGTTAGGTTGAGATAGCCGTTAGGTTCAGCACAGGGTTGGGGTTAGGCTTAGGTTAAAGTTAATCTAGTGTCCCAGTGTTGTATCGAACTCTGGCTAAGGGGGAACAGATTTCGATGGGCAAACAGAGTTTGATACAACACCCGGGACTTGAGATGGTTCCAAACCCGTTGGAATTCTTGATCCTGGATCAGTAACTGTTATGGATGTTTCGGGGTCTTTCTTTCCCCTTCCGTTCTATCTTTTGTGCAGAGCTGATTGTAAACATGAGATGTCACAGCTACACTTATTACTATGTATTGTATGCTGTGTAACACCTGGGAGATTGACAAAAAACAAACTACAAATCCCAGTGCAGCAGGTTTCCTGAGTGTGACGTCACGCCCTGCCCATTCGTTTGGCGGGAATGGCTGATTGATAATTTGTCACACACCTCTCTCTCCACTACAAACAAGACTTGACCACCATCTGAAACGAACAGGGCCGCCGGCTGGCAGGAGCTGGGATTACATTCTTGGGACCAATGAGAGGCGATGTCCTCGTGGGGTCTCAAGCTGGCTCTGGGCTGCAGTGACGGTAAGCCCAGCTGCCAGTTGACTCGCCTCTGTTTTCATATCAGCTCTATTTGGTGCTCTCCCTTCATTTCACACTGTGCTACTGCAGTGGCAAGTTCCGGCTGTGTGCTTGTTGCAGCTGTACCACAACAGTAACACAACCTTTGTCTGAAGTTAGCGTTAGCTGCTTTGGGTGCGTTCGGTTTGTAAGTCTTTCTGCCTATTGCGTGCATCGTTTTATGTGTGCTGCCCTGGCCCATAGACTTTAGCTGTTGCTTTGCTAGCTCGTGTGAGCGGGCTACATCTATGGCTTTTTCTAGCGTTAGCTCAGCTCCCTGGCTAAGTAGCTTTTCTCTCACTCTGGGTGAGTTGGTGGCAAACACGATGCGGTCCCTGACCATCTCGTCGGCATTTGGGTAGCCACAGTCTTTGACTAGGAGCTTTAGCTCAGTTACAAAAGAACACTGGGAGAAACAAGAAGATAACTTAACTATCCAGACGGGGCATGACAGGTATGGAGATTGAAACCTATAGTCAACACAGGTATGGAGATTTCAAAGCCTTTGTTACGTCTCGCCGCTCCACACCCGCTCTGCAGTGTAACCTTGGCCAAGGCTCGGCGTCTCCCCGCTCCACACCCGCTCTGCAGTGTGGGCGTGCCCGGAGCTCTGCCAACTCCACCTGATGCCTGTTTCCTCGTTACCCCTCCACTCACCTGTTGGCAATCACCTCCCTATATCTGGCTGTGTCACTCTCAGCTTGTTGCCAGTTCGTGCCGTTCCCTGGGAGAGTACTTGTGCTTGTCCTGCTCATCGAAGTTTGTTTACTTACCTGGATCTTCCCTGGAGATTTCTCTGTTGGACCTTCCTCGTTGCTCCCCTTCCCCTGTGCGCTGCTTTCCGTTTACGAAGAGGATTTCTTCACTCCAGCGTTGCTGTGATTTTTCCGTTCTCCTTTGGTATCCTCCTGTTTACCCCCCCTCCTGCCTGGATTAAGGGCCGACTCCACTGTTCCCGGATTAAAGGGCGACTCCACGGTTCCCGGCTTAAAGGTGGACTTCGCGTTTCCTGGTGAAAGTGGACTTCCTGAGTTTTCTCTTCAATAAATTAGCCTGTTGGTCCCGCTATATTGTGCCTTCTGTGTTTGTGCTCTTGGGGTCGGGTGCAAACCCTAACAGTACGAACTGGCCATGACGACCCCAGCCAGCACAGACGGCACACCCACAGCCAATCCGGTGCAAGCAGCCCTAGTAAAACAAATTCAGATTACCAACGCCCATTCCCAGCAATTACAAGAGGCTTCGGTTGCTGTGCAGGGTCTCCAGTCTCAAGTTCAACCCCTGCAAGCTTCTGTGGAAGCTTTAGCTGTCCAGCAGGCGGCGATGGCGAGTCAGCAGGCAGAGATCATGCAACAACTGCAGACCATTTCAGCAGCTCTTGCCAACCAGCAGCTGAACCAGCCTGTACCGCCAGCAAGTGCGCCCCCTGTGGCCGCCGCTCCAGTAGATCCTCCGGTTCCTGTTTATTTACCCCGTGGAACCATCATTACCAGTCCACGCCCATTTGACGGTAACTTTGAAACTTGCTCTACCTTCATTATGCAGTGTGAGCTTGTTTTCACACACCAGCCCACCGTGTTCTCCAGTGATGCTGTTAAGATCGCTTACGTGACCAACCTGCTCAGTGGTCGAGCAGCGCAGTGGGCTACGTCTTCTTGGTCCATGGGGGCCAGCTACTGTAACTCTTATAGAGACTTTGTCGCAGAGCTACGTAAGGTTTTCCACCATCCGGTAAGCGGTCGGGGTTCTGACTCACGACTGAATAACATCCAGCAGTGCGGCGCCAGGGTCACAGATTACTCCGTGGACTTCCGCCTGGCTGCCGCTGAGAGCGGATGGAATGACCAGGCCCTGCGTGCCACTTTTCGTAGAGGATTGAGCGAGGCGGTGAAGGATCAACTTGCTACCCGAGAAGAACCCTCATCTCTGGATGACCTCATTGCTCTCGCTATCCGCATTGATGGACGTATCCGGGAGAGAAAGCGTGAGAAGGCCTTGCGTGGAACTTCCTTCAATCCCAGAACTACCTCTGCGTCAGACCGAACCGCTGTTCCCGTTTCCCCGGCCAATCCCTCCTCTGACTCTTTCGCGACAACGCCACCTGGGGATGTAGAAGAGCGGATGGAGGTAGGACGTGCTAGACTTACTCCTGCTGAACGGGAGAGCCGATTCAAGGCAGGTCTTTGCCTGTACTGTGGTCTTAAGGGGCACCGACTCCGCGACTGTCCCTCACGGCCAAAAGATTAGGCTTACCAGGACCAAGGGAGATCCTAGTAAGCCGCCTTTCCTTCTCCCGTGGGTCCGAATCTCGCGGCCATCTTGTTCCTATTGCTTTAGTCTGGGCGGGCCAGAGACTTTCCCTTGGAGCCCTGATTGATTCCGGAGCAGATGATAGTTTTTTGGACCTTGACTTTGCCTCGCAGGCAGACATTCCCCTTGAGTCTCTTGGGACCCCCATTGATGCGTTTGCCTTGGATGACCGGAGATTAGCCTGTATCACACAGCGGACCGTCCCCGTTACTCTCACCGTTGCAGGTAACCACACAGAGACAATGCAGTTTTACATCATACGTTCCCCGCTTAATCCAGTTATCTTGGGACGCCCCTGGCTCAGACACCATGAACCCCACATCTCTTGGTCCACAGGCACAGTCCTTGGATGGGGCTCTACTTGCCATGCCCAATGCCTTCGTGCAGCTCCGAGTGCTACGCCTTTGAGCTCGCCTACTCCCCTGCCTCCTGATCTCTCCTCCGTGCCCCCTGTGTATCATGACCTTGGTGAGGTATTTAGCAAGACCCGTGCTAAGTCACTCCCGCCTCACCGCCCGTATGATTGCGCCATTGATCTCCGTCCTGGGGCTACTCTTCCCAGTAGCCGCCTCTACAACTTGTCACTCCCTGAGAAGGCGGCCATGGATGAGTACATCACCGAGTCCCTTGCTGCAGGTCTCATCAAGCCCTCGTCTTCCTCTGTTGCTGCAGGGTTCTTTTTTGTGAAGAAGAAGGACGGGGGACTTCGACCTTGTATTGACTACCGGCAACTGAACGCAATCACCATTAAGAACAAGTACCCGCTTCCACTTATGAGTTCGACTTTTGAGCCTCTCTCACAGGCGACCATCTTCACCAAGCTAGACCTGAGGAGCGCTTACCACCTCGTGCGAATCAGGGAAGGCGATGAGTGGAAGACCGCCTTCAAAACACCCCGAGGCCACTATGAGTACTTGGTGATGCCGTTCGGACTCACAAACGCACCAGCAGTGTTTCAGGCGTTTATGAACGACGTACTCCGTGACATGTTGGATGTGTTTGTCGTCGTTTACCTGGACGACATCCTCATTTTTTCCCAGTCTCTTGAGGAACACGTCCAGCATGTTCGCAGGGTACTGGAGCGCCTCCTCCAGAACCAACTCTACGTCAAGGCGGAGAAGTGCCTGTTTCACTCCCCCTCTGTGGATTACTTGGGATTCATCGTAGAGAAGGGACGGACCAGAGCAGATCCCCGCAAGGTCCAGACAGTGGTGGACTGGCCGGAACCTACCAACCGTAAGGAGCTGCAGAGTTTTCTAGGGTTCGCAAATTTCTACCGGAGATTCATTCGCAACTACAGCCAGCTGGCAGAACCGCTTACTGCGTTGACCTCCCCAGCCAAACCCTTCATCTGGTCTCCTGCTGCCAGCTCTGCTTTCCAAGTCCTCAAGACAAGGTTCACCTCGGCCCCAGTGCTGCTCCATCCTGACCCCAAGAGACAATTCGTGGTAGAGGTTGATGCCTCGGATTCAGGCGTAGGGGGGGTGCTCTCCCAGCGGTCGGCTGAGGACCAGAAACTCCATCCTTGCGCCTTTTTCTCCCGCCGATTTCTGCCGGCCGAGCAGAATTATGACGTTGGAAACCGGGAGTTACTGGCTGTAGTGGCTGCTCTGGAGGAATGGCGCCACTGGCTCGAGGGCGCTGAGCACCCGTTTCTCATCTGGACGGACCACAAGAACTTGACTCACCTGAGGGCAGCCAAACGTCTCAACAGTCGTCAGGCTCGGTGGGCTGGCTTCCTCAGTCGTTTCAACTATGTTCTGACTTACCGTCCTGGGACACGCAACGTAAAGGCTGACATCCTGTCTCGGCTACACCCGAAGGAAGGCGCGTTTGAAGATCCTGAACCCATCCTCCCTGCGGCTAGAGTGGTCGGTGTGGTCACTTTTGGTCTTGAGTCGGCTGTTCGCACTGCCCAACGTGCTCAACCCGCTCCGAGTAACGTGCCACCCCGTCGCCTCTTCGTCCCAGATGCTGTTCGGTCTCGAGTTCTTCAGTGGGGTCATAGCAGTCGTTTCTCCTGTCACCCAGGAGTTAGTCGTACCCAGTCGTTCATCGCTCGGCGCTTCTGGTGGCCAACTATGCGGGAGGATGTCAAGAGCTTTGTAGCGGCCTGCACTGTTTGCGCCCGCAGCAAGGCCTCTCACCAGGCGCCATCTGGTCTGTTGCAGCCACTCCCTATTCCTAGCCGCCCCTGGTCTCACGTGGCTTTGGATTTCGTTTCCGGACTACCACCTTCTCGGGGAAACACTGTGGTTCTCACCGTCATAGACCGTTTCAGCAAGGGCGTCCATCTGATAGCCCTTCCCAAACTTCCTTCGGCTGCTGAGACCGCGGACCTCTTGATGCAACATGTCTTCCGGCTTCATGGCCTGCCATCAGATGTAGTCTCCGATAGAGGTCCTCAGTTCACCTCACAAGTGTGGCGTGCATTTTGTAAAGGCATCGGAGCCACAGTAAGTCTGTCTTCGGGCTACCACCCCCAAACAAATGGTCAGACCGAGAGGGCAAACCAGAGCATGGAGACAGCGTTGCGTTGTGTATGTAACAGCAAGCCCTCCACCTGGAGTGACTACCTACCGTGGGTAGAGTACGCCACCAATTCCCTGGTCAGCTCTGCATCTGGACTTTCTCCATTCGAGGCATCCCTGGGGTATCAACCTCCCCTGTTCGACCCACAGCAGGATGAAGTGGCCGTTCCCTCCGTACAGCTCCACTTGCGACGCTGTCAGCGTGTCTGGAGGACCACCCGGACAGCACTGCTCAAGGCTGGGGAGCGCGCTCGCAGAGGGGCTGACCGGCGACGTACCCCTGCGCCGGAGTACAAGAAGGGACAGAGAGTCTGGCTGTCCACGAAGGACGTTCCCCTCCAGACAACCGACAAGAAACTCTCGCCCCGCTTCATTGGTCCTTTTGAAGTCCAGAAAGTCCTGAGCCCGGCAGCTGTTCGGCTGAAGCTGCCTTCCTCCATGCACATTCATCCTGTCTTCCACGTCTCTCGAGTTAAGCCCGTCTCCAGCAGTCCTCTTATGCTCCCGGTTCCTGAGCCTCCGCCTCCGGAATTTGTAGATGGTCATCCTCAATGGAGGGTCCGCCGGCTGCTTAAAGTCCGGCGCTGCGGCCGCGGGTTCCAGTATCTCGCGGACTGGGCAGGTTATGGACCTGAGGAGCGCAGTTGGATTTCGCGGAAGCTCATTATGGATCCCTCTCTCCTCGCCGACTTCTACCGTGCCCACCCGGGGGCGCCAGGTCAGTCGCCAGGTGGCTCCCGTAGAGGGGGGGGTACTGTTACGTCTCGCCGCTCCACACCCGCTCTGCAGTGTAACCTTGGCCAAGGCTCGGCGTCTCCCCGCTCCACACCCGCTCTGCAGTGTGGGCGTGCCCGGAGCTCTGCCAACTCCACCTGATGCCTGTTTCCTCGTTACCCCTCCACTCACCTGTTGGCAATCACCTCCCTATATCTGGCTGTGTCACTCTCAGCTTGTTGCCAGTTCGTGCCGTTCCCTGGGAGAGTACTTGTGCTTGTCCTGCTCATCGAAGTTTGTTTACTTACCTGGATCTTCCCTGGAGATTTCTCTGTTGGACCTTCCTCGTTGCTCCCCTTCCCCTGTGCGCTGCTTTCCGTTTACGAAGAGGATTTCTTCACTCCAGCGTTGCTGTGATTTTTCCGTTCTCCTTTGGTATCCTCCTGTTTACCCCCCTCCTGCCTGGATTAAGGGCCGACTCCACTGTTCCCGGATTAAAGGGCGACTCCACGGTTCCCGGCTTAAAGGTGAACTTCGCGTTTCCTGGTGAAAGTGGACTTCCTGAGTTCTCTGTTCAATAAATTAGCCTGTTGGTCCCGCTATATTGTGCCTTCTGTGTTTGTGCTCTTGGGGTCGGGTGCAAACCCTAACAGCCTTGTCACTTTGCAGAGTCTCCAAACTACAGAAAACAAGGCCAGATGGCAGAACCAAATCAGAAGTTTGGCAGGAAAGTAAGCAGTTTAGAGCAAACCAAAACTTTGGGTCTTCCCCAGAAGTTAACCACGAGCCATCCACTTCAGCTGACTGGTGGCGAGCCATCGAGTCAACAGGGCAGCAAGCAGATAGAAAAACAATTCGACAGCGACAAACAACAATAAAACAGCAATAACACCGTTATAAACCAGCCCACGCAATATGCCAGTGAAGTGTAGCCATTTGTTGATCTGACCTCAAAACTGCTAAAAATAAAAAAAAATAAAACAGTGCTAGTCGCTAAACAGGCGCCGTTATGTCTCCCCTGACTGGTGTCATGATGGCTAGTCATGAAACCACGAGAAACCGTCACACACTAGCAGTAAAAGTTCATCACTGTCAACCAATGCCTGTGAAGGACAAAATACATCACAGGCCACTGACAGTGTTACTGCGATTTCTACCCAAATTTGCTTTTTTTAGTGAGTTATACGTCAACTTGACACTGGTGGCTGATGAAAGAGAAGGATGCACACAACATTCCCCTCAGTGACCGCAACTTCTGTCTGTGAAGGTACATATATTTGCTACATATCTTTGCAAACAGCCAAGCAAACATGCACACCTTAGCATTGCACACACACACACACACACACACACACACACACATCCATATGCAGAAACATGAGCACGGAAAGAAATGCATTCCCTGGCTTGCTCATGTACAGTAACATACAAACAGACAAACAGAACCATCTTTGTACTCCCACTGCAAAGACGAACACTCACAAGCACTCATACACACAGATACCATACTCACCCATCCACACACACACACACACACACACACACACTTACGGAGAGACGCATTCTCACACACACTTACAGAGAGATGCATTCTCACACACACTTACTGGAAGTCCCTAAAGCACACTCTTTCCATGTTCAACCCAGCTGTCTCTCAGAAAGCACATCTTTTTTGTCTTCCTTGCAGCACCACAACACAACCTGCATTTGCACACACAAAGTAAAGGCAAGTTTGACAAGGCCGTCAATACGCCTGAGTGTCTAATAAGTGATTTGCATGGTGACCGTGACAAACCATTTCAACTTCCTGCTAAACAAAACGCCAGGCTCCAGCAGCAATGGGGGAGCATCTTGCTTGTGTGTGTGTGTGTGTGTGTGTGTGTGTGTGGGTGTCTGTGTGTGTTTGCTTGTTTAAATGCGTGAATGTTAGTGCATCTTCGAGTTCTGTCATTGTGTCTGTGCGATTGTTTGTATCTCAAGGCATTTTGTGATGGTAAGCATGTGTGTGTGTGTGTGCGTGTGTGTGTGTCATGCCATTATCACTTGGCACTATTAAGTTATAAGTCATGTTGATGCGTGAAATTAACCCCTGACCTGTGTGTGTGTACAAATGTGTATGCCAAGCCAAGACACATTTACTTGAACAGCCCTAAATCACAGTTCCAGTTTAAGAGGGCTTTACACACAGAGAGAAGAAAGATACAGTAAGCAGCAGATGAGACCCTACAGCCTAAGACCCTTGATTAAGACCCTTGCTTAAGAGGAGGAAAATCTCTACACAAACATAGAGAATTTACAGGACAAACAATGGCAAAAATCTCCAGAATAAAATCGCAGGAGGGATACCTCTGCTTATGTCTCCACCAGCCGCAGATTACAATCTACAGAAGAGATAATTTCCCCCTATTGCCTGTAATGTGAATAAGCCTATATCAAGTGAGAGAATGAGCCTCTATCAAAAGAGAGAATGAGCTTACAGCAAGAAAGACAATAAGCCTATATTGAGAGAGAATAAGCCTATATAAAGAGAGAAAACGAGTCTATATCGAGAGAGACTGAACCTATATCAAGAGAGAATTAGGCTATATCAAGAGAAGGAATGGGTCCATATCAAGATAGAATGAGCCTATATCAAGAGAGATAATTAGTCTATATGAAGAGAGAATGAGCCTATATCAAGAGGGAGAAGGAGCCTATATCAACAGAGAATGGGCCTATATCAAGAGGGAGAATGAGCCTATATCAACAGAGAATGGGCCTATAGCAAGATAGAATGAGCCTATATCAAGAGAGAATGAGCCTATATCAAGAGAGAGAATGAGCCTATATCAAGAGAGAATGAGCCTATATCAAGAGGGAGAATGAGCCTATATCAAGAGGGAGAATGAGCCTATATCAAGATAGAATGAGCCTATATCAAGAGAGAAAGGACCTATAGCAAGATAGAATGAGCCTATATCAAGAGAGAATGAGCCTATATCAAGAGAGAGAATGAGCCTATATCAAGAGAGAATGAGCCTATATCAAGAGAGAGAATGAGCCTATATCAAGATAGAATGAGCCTATATCAAGAGAGAATGGGCCTATAGCAAGATAGAATGAGCCTATATCAAGAGGGAGAATGAGCCTATATCAAGATAGAATGAGCCTATATCAAGAGCGAATGACCCTATATCAAGAGAGAGAATGAGCCTATATCAAGGGAGAATGAACCAATATCAAGAGCGAATGAGCCTATATCAAGAGAGAGAATGAGCCTATATCAAGGGAGAATGAGCCTATATCAAGAGAGAGAATGAGCCTATATCAAGAGCGAATGACCCTATATCAAGAGCGAATGAGCCGATATCAAGAGAGAGAATGAGCCTATATCAAGGGAGAATGAGCCTATATCAAGAGCGAATGAGCCGCTATCAAGAGAGAGAATGGGCCTATATCAAGAGAGAGAATGAGCCTATATCAAGAGAGAGAATGAGCCTATATCAAGGGAGAATGAGCCTATATCAAGAGAGAGAATGAACCTATATCAAGAGCGAATGAGCCGATATCAAGAGAGAGAATGAGCCTATATCAAGAGCGAATGAGCCGATATCAAGAGAGAGAATGAGCCTATATCAAGAGCGAATGAGCCGATATCAAGAGAGAGAATGGGCCTATATCAAGGGAGAATGAGCCTATATCAAGAGAGAGAATGAGGCTATATCAAGAGCGAATGACCCTATATCAAGAGCGAATGAGCCGATATCAAGAGAGAGAATGACCCTATATCAAGAGAGAGAATGACCCTATATTAAGAGAGAGAATGACCCTATATCAAGAGCGAATGACCCTATATCAAGAGCGAATGAGCCGATATCAAGAGAGATAATTAGTCTATATCAAGGGAGAATGAGCCTATATCAAGAGAGAGAATGAGCCTATATCAAGAGAGAATGACCCTATATCAAGAGAGAGAATGACCTTATATTAAGAGAGAGAATGACCCTATATCAAGAGCGAATGACCCTATATCAAGAGCGAATGAGCCGATATCAAGAGAGATAATTAGTCTATATCAAGGGAGAATGAGCCTATATCAAGAGAGAGAATGAGCCTATATCAAGAGAGAATGACCCTATATCAAGAGCGAATGAGCCGATATCAAGAGAGAGAATGAGCCTATATCAAGGGAGAATGAGCCTATATCAAGAGCGAATGAGCCGCTATCAAGAGAGAGAATGGGCCTATATCAAGAGAGAGAATGAGCCTATATCAAGAGAGAGAATGAGCCTATATCAAGGGAGAATGAGCCTATATCAAGAGAGAGAATGAACCTATATCAAGAGCGAATGACCCTATATCAAGAGCGAATGAGCCGATATCAAGAGAGAGAATGAGCCTATATCAAGAGCGAATGAGCCGATATCAAGAGAGAGAATGGGCCTATATCAAGAGAGAGAATGAGCCTATATCAAGAGCGAATGAGCCGATATCAAGAGAGAGAATGACCCTATATCAAGAGAGAGAATGACCCTATATTAAGAGAGAGAATGACCCTATATCAAGAGCGAATGACCCTATATCAAGAGCGAATGAGCCGATATCAAGAGAGATAATTAGTCTATATCAAGGGAGAATGAGCCTATATCAAGAGAGAGAATGAGCCTATATCAAGAGCAAATGACCCTATATCAAGAGCGAATGAGCCGATATCAAGAGCGAATGAGCCGATATCAAGAGAGAGAATGGGCCTATATCAAGAGAGAGAATGAGCCTATATCAAGAGAGAGAATGAGCCTATATCAAGGGAGAATGAGCCTATATCAAGAGAGAGAATGAGCCTATATCAAGAGCGAATGACCCTATATCAAGAGCGAATGAGCCGATATCAAGAGAGAGAATGACCCTATATCAAGAGAGAGAATGACCCTATATTAAGAGAGAGAATGACCCTATATCAAGAGCGAATGACCCTATATCAAGAGCGAATGAGCCGATATCAAGAGAGATAATTAGTCTATATCAAGGGAGAATGAGCCTATATCAAGAGAGAGAATGAGCCTATATCAAGAGCGAATGACCCTATATCAAGAGCGAATGAGCCGATATCAAGAGAGAGAATGACCCTATATCAAGAGAGAGAATGACCCTATATTAAGAGAGAGAATGACCCTATATCAAGAGCGAATGACCCTATATCAAGAGCGAATGAGCCGATATCAAGAGAGATAATTAGTCTATATCAAGGGAGAATGAGCCTATATCAAGAGAGAGAATGAGCCTATATCAAGAGAGAATGACCCTATATCAAGAGAGAGAATGACCCTATATTAAGAGAGAGAATGACCCTATATCAAGAGCGAATGACCCTATATCAAGAGCGAATGAGCCGATATCAAGAGAGATAATTAGTCTATATCAAGGGAGAATGAGCCTATATCAAGAGAGAGAATGAGCCTATATCAAGAGAGAATGACCCTATATCAAGAGCGAATGAGCCGATATCAAGAGCGAATGAGCCGATATCAAGAGCGAATGAGCCGATATCAAGAGAGAGAATGAGAATGTATTAGGGACCAGCTCTGCACCTTAATGAAGCAAAAGCAACTTACAAGAGGCCCTTCTCTGTTTTTCATATCTAAGTCCCGATTATATTGATGTGTGTGTGTGTGTGTGTGTGACTTAAACATCACACCTAGTCCCTCCTGAACTCTCTTTCTTCTTCCTCGCCTCACATTGTGTGTATCATCCTGATCAAAGGCAGCGGTTCAGAACATTTGTGTAAGCCACACAACAAACACACACCGATGGAAAAGAGAAGCGGGCTGGTAACATGGCCGCCTCTCTCCGCCTCATTTTCTCTGTCACAGCCTGTGCGTCCTTTGATCCGGTGTGTTCCAGGATCAGCAGAGCAGAAATGGAACTTTTAAGTCTCAGAGGAAAAGGGACGGGACTGTGACGGAGGGGTGGGGGAGGTAGAAACACACCAACTCCTTTCTTTCAAAATAGGACTGTCCTTTTACACCAAGGATAAACAAACAAACAAAAAACAAAGCAAGTGTTTTCAAATACCCTGTGCTTCGAAGTGATGTGGTGCAAATCAACCTGACATGAAATCCTTCCAACTTGTGTTAATTTAAGAGTGAGCTCGCACACCAGCCAATGTTTCCTTAGCTGGGAGAGAGATGTTAGTTTTTTTTTGCTTAATTTTTGGGTGACAACGCTCATTAGCAGCCGTCCATCAAGCCATCATTTCTGGGGTTGGAGACTGTCTGAGCATACATTGGGTGGTAAGAAGGGAGAGGCCCCGGACAGCTTGCCGGTACATCCCACCAACACGGTCACTCACATCTATGGACTTGGGAGAGTACACCTAACATGCATGGCTTTGGTCTGTGGGAGGAAACCCGCGTAAACACGGGGACAACAAGCGAACTTTATATCGAAGTTTGAATGGAACCCAGGACCGGCTCGCTGGGACGTGACAGTGCTAACCACTATTCACAGCTACACACTATCATTGTGTTAAGTCCGGTCTAATGGCTAGCAGCTGTCAGCCCAGATGATTACAGTATGTGGAAGCTAAAGCATCCCTCAGACAGCCCTGGAACCCGGAGCAACTTCTGTGGCTACGTTTAGACTAGGATTTGCAATTTTACGTTGCAAAATGACAGACTTGGGTTAAAATCATCAAGCCCAAAAAGTACCATGTTACCTGGTCACAGGTGTCGTGTTGGTGATCACATCATATTGAGGGCCAGGCACGTGATCTTTTTCACAACACAGCACCGCTGCAGCGTTTCTGAGTCTATCTAGCTCGCTAATTAGCCTTAGCCAAATGTCTGCGGTAACCTACAGCTGTGAAGTGATTTGGTTAGCCTGGCTTTCCATGATGGACCATTTCTTGGTCCCTGAACAGTAACCTGTTGAGGCTCGATCAGCTGTTTGAAACGACAGTGAAGGTGACACAGGTACTGAAGCTGAAAGAGTTGACAGACCACCAGCGGTCACTGAGCGAACTGGAGCAATGCTCTCGTCCAAAGCCATTGGGCACTGCGTGAACCTGACATCCGCATGCCTTGTGTCTTGCCTTGTGTGTCTGCATACAGTAAACCCCTGAGCACCCTTGCTGAATAAAGAAAAGACCCTAACATTGGCAAGAAGAAATCTCTGAATGTGCCATCACTGGAAGGTACCACAGGAAGGAAACACAGAGATGATGCTGCCATGTGCCGTGTTCCTGAATTACAAAATAAAATAAAATAAAATAAATCTTCCGCATACCCCCTCTCTGTAGTTTGTGTCATATGACACTACTCAGACAGGGAATCGGCGCAGCATCCTGAGTCCTGACCCTTGGAGCGATTGTATGTTTAAGGTGGAAATGCAGTTCGGCGGGTTGGTCTGCGAGGGTACACTTCTCTGGAGAGAGAGAGAGAGACTGCAGTAGCGGGTCTGGCCACGGCGGGGCGCACACACCTGGAGTCTGCGCTGTCTTTGCACTTCAGTGCCTTCAGTGCCAGACGGAGACGGCTTGCATGTCTTCTTACCGGCTCGGAGGCGTGGCTGTGCTGCCTTGCCAGACGCCTCTTCCATTCACTCTTCCGCTTTCTTGCCTTGTTTACGTTCCGGCGTTAACGTCCTGGCCGTCTCGTGATGAACAAACGTCTCGTGATGAACAAACGTCTCGCGATGAACAAGAGCGGAGCGCCGCAGCGAGCAGGCGGACTCGGAAGTGGGCCGTGGCTTGACTTTGGGTGGGTGAAGCGGCAAGATGGCGGAGGGAGCGGACGCGGCATAAACAGCTCACGTAACAAAGCCTGAAACCGACAAACTTGGACAAAAAACTCACAGGAAACTTTCTCCGTTTGCGTTGGAATCTATCGGAGTCGCTCTTAGAACTGAGCAGGTCATGTCGGTCACTTTCTAAACACGCTCTAAACTAAAAATGGCTAAAGCTAACGCGAAGCTAACGCGAAGCTAAAGGCTCTCCACATGCACGACTACTGCGGTCCAGAGAACATGGAGACAAACGCCAAAGATACAAAAACACCCTTACACCTCCTGCTGAGCTGCCAAGTCCTCAGGAAAACACCCTTACACCTCCTGCTGAGCTGCCAGGTCCTCAGGAAAACACCCTTACACCTCCTGCTAAGCTGCCAGGTCCTCAGGAAAACACCCTTACACCTCCTGCTAAGCCGCCAGCTCCTCAGAAAACACCCTTACACCTCCTGCTAAGCCGCCAGCTCCTCAGAAAACACCCTTACACCTCCTGCTAAACCGCCAGGTCCTCAGGAAAACACCCTTACACCTCCTGCTAAGCCGCCAGGTCCTCAGGAAAACACCCTTACACCTCCTGCTAAGCCGCCAGGTCCTCAGGAAAACACCCTTACACCTCCTGCTAAGCCGCCAGGTCCTCAGAAAACACCCTTACACCTCCTGCTAAGCTGCCAGGTCCTCAGGAAAACACCCTTACACCTCCTGCTAAGCCGCCAGGTCCTCAGAAAAACACCCTTACATCTCCTGCTAAGCCGCCAGGTCCTCAGGAAAACACCCTTACACCTCCTGCTAAGCCGCCAGGTCCTCAGGAAAACACCCTTACACCTCCTGCTAAGCCGCCAGGTCCTCAGAAAAACACCCTTACACCTCCTGCTAAGCTGCCAGGTCCTCAGGAAAAACAAAAAGGAGATGAGGCCACAACTGCTGTTATAACCGTTGTTATAACCCGTTATAGACTCACAAAAACTCATGCTGGCTTTCCCAGCATGAACCCAAACACACACACACACACACACACATCCTCTTTCCCCTTTTTATGCTCCTCCTCATTACCCCCTTTTTTATCCTTCCTCCTTCCATCTCCATTTCCTCCCCTTCATGATTTTTTCATTGTTTTTCTATTCTCCCCCACCGCCCCGTCTGTCAGCCTCTCACCCACACCTCCGTCCCCACCCATCCCCACCCGTCCCCACCCATCCCCACTTTCTTTTTTTTTCCCTTCCAAAATAATCTGCCTTTGTTTCTTGTACCTCACTTGCGCTTGACAGTCTCTCAAGGTCTGTCCAGCCTCTCTCTCTTTATTTCTCTCTCTCTCGCTCTCTCGCTCTCTCTCTCTCTTTATTTCTCTTTATTTCTCTCTCACTCGCTCTCTCGCTCTCTCTCTCTCTCTCTTTATTTCTCTCTCACTCGCTCTCTCTCTCTTTATTTCTCTCTCTCTCTCTCTCTCTCTTTATTTCTCTCTCTCTTTATTTCTCTCTCTCTTTATTTCTCTCTCTCTTTATTTCTCTCGCTCTCTCTCTCTCTTTATTTCTCTCTCTTTATTTCTCTCTCACTCGCTCTCTCGCTCTCTCTCTCTCTTTATTTCTCTCACTCTCTCTCTCTCTCTGATCTCTTCGACGGCGAGTGAGAGACACATTAAAGCTTAGTAGACTCTTGCAAGCATTGACATCCACCACTACTAGGGATTGGTCTAATAGCTGGAAGGCAAGTGGGACGCCCCTCCAGGATAATACACAGGACACTGGTCTACACAATAGGATTTGGGATCAGCCTAAAGCCTGAAAGTGAAGGGGGGGGGGTGCACAAGCCAAGAGGAAGGCTGTGAGAAAAGTGGAAGATAAAGCCTCTTCTCCTTTTTTCTTCAACTTTTGTGGCAGTTTCTCTGTTATGGAACCTTATTTCTATTCTGGTCCATTTATTCTTCCTCTACCCTCTTTATTCTCTCTCTCTCTTACTCACTCACTCACTCACTCACTCACACACACACACACACACACACACACACACACACACACACACAGCTCTTGGAGTTCTTTTAATCCTCTACACTCTTTTAATTCTTTTATATGCACACTATCAGTTTTGCTGCCTGTCTACTGCCCCTCTCCTGCCCCTCTCCTGCACTTCTCCTGCCCCTCTCCTGCACTTCTCCTGCCCCTCTCCTGCCCCTCTCCTGCACTTCTCCTGCACCTCTCCTGTACCTCTCCTGCCCCTCTCCTGCACATCTCCTGCACTTCCCCTGCCCCTCTCCTGCACTTCTCCTGCACCTCTCCTGCCCCTCTCCTGCCCCTCTCCTGCACCTCTCCTGCACTTCCCCTGCCCCTCTCCTGCACTTCTCCTGCACTTCTCCTGCCCCTCTCCTGCACCTCTCCTGCACTTCCCCTGCCCCTCTCCTGCACTTCTCCTGCCCCTCTCCTGCACTTCTCCTGCCCCTCTCCTGCACCTCTCCTGCCCCTCTCCTGTCGACATATACATTACAGGAAAGTTTTGTTTTGTTTTTTTCAACGGGGTTGCAGGGGTGTGTCACCCAGTCCTGTCTTACTTGCAAACACATGTATACATTATCAAAATGATGTTTCTGGAGCCCTGGGGCATTATGGGATATTATGGGATACTGGTAGAAGGAAGCTGAAAACACCTGCCTGGTCTGCCCAGCAGGGGCAGGTTGAAAACACAGAGCTTAATGTGCAAAAATGATTATGTGCATGCACTTACTTACACACACACACACACACACACACACACACACACACACACACACACAGCACTTTGTCATGCACACAGCATCATGGGTAGTCATTTTTTCAGCACTCAGACACAAACACATCAAGGTGCCTTACTGGAGTGAAGTTCATGACTTTGAGGATCCAGATGGTCAGAGCCAGGTTGACGATCATGGTGACGAGGAGGAGCAGGATGAAGAAGTAGAGGCACCTCTTCCGCCAGCCATAGATGCCCACAGCCGGGTACACCTGGGCACCGCACACTGACGCTTCCCTCTGGTGGAGCGGGTTGGGCTGCGCTGCAAGAATATACTGCTCCTGGGTCATCTGGAAGACAGCAGAGACAAGACCACGGTTAGAGCCGCTATAAGTTAGATGCAACACTGCTCTGCCTTGTACGGGTTAGCATTTAACCTTTACCCCCACGATCATGATTTTACAAGATTGTTATGATACACATAGCC
>JAJHIY020001940.1:72500-162500 GCA_022114975.2 Lampris megalopsis | reverse complement strand
GCAGTCAAGTTGGAAAATTATTTTCCAGACTTGCAGCTTTTTATTGACTTAGTTAAATGCTTTATGAAAAACACAGGGGACTTGGAGGTGAACACATTTACTGAGCAGGAAGTCTTCAGACTGAAAACACTTGTTCAGAAGGTATAATTGCAACTTCATGATGATGTTTAAGACACGTTTGGGTATTGTTATGTTTTTGGTCAGTGTAAGCTTGTTTCTGGCGCAGTTCCGCCCCACTCTCCTCATGTGTAATATACAATTAGGCACTTTAAATCTGAATGGAGCAAGAGATGACATGAAAAGAGCTGCTGTGTTTAAACTGGTTGAGCTGAAGAAAATAGATGTCTTGCTTGTGCAAGAAACACAGAGCACAGCAGATAATGAAACTGAATGGAAGAGGGATTGGACTGGAAAATTCTCAGTCATAAATCCAATATTAGTGGTGGGGTCGGGATTCTTTTCTCAAGATATTTTTTGCCATGCTCCCTTGAGGTAGAGGAAGTAGTCGAAGGCCGGCTACTGAAAGTAAGAGCGCAGTATGAAAACGCAACACTAGTTTTTATAAATGTTTATGGTCCAACCCTTGGCCCTGAAAGAGTAGTTTTTCTGGATGTGTTATCTGATGTTATTAGTAAATGTGACTGAGGAGTATTTATTTCTGGGAGGGGACTTTAACTGTACAGAGAATTGCAAGTTGGACAGGAACCATCAGGAACCACATCCTGCATCTCTTAGTCGGCTCACACACTTGGTTAATTCGTGTGAACTGAAAGATGTTTGGAGAGCTTTTTATGGGACCCAGAGGCAGTATACATGGACACATCTAAAAGATAACGCACTATCCATGGCACGGCTTGATCGGTTTTATTGTTTTAAACATCATTTTAATGTGTTTAAACAATGTAACATGCTTCCAGTTTGTTTCTCTGACCACTCCCTTGTACAGTGCTCGGTTTTCATACGAAGTGTTAAAACAAATAGTGCTTTCTGGCATTTTAACACAGGCCTCCTAAATGATAACAACTTTAGAGATGCTTTTAAGTTTTTCTGGGGCCAATATAGAAGCCGAAGGTCTGAATTTATTTCTCTGCAGCAATGGTGGGACATTGGCAAGTGTCAGATAAAGCAGTTTTGCCAGCAGTACACTCGCAATGTCACCAGAGACATAGCCAGATCTATGAGAGATCTAGAGGATGAAATGGTGGAACTACAGAATTTGGCAGATTCCACAGGAAACAGAGGCCATGTAGAAGCTCTCAAATCCAGAAAGTCTGCTTTGGCTAGCCTGCTGGGTATTACAGCACAGGGGGCACTGGTCCGCTCACGCTTTCTGAACGCCACACATATGGATGCTCCTTCTCACTTTTTCTTTAGTCTAGAGCGCAAGAATGGGCAGAGAAAAACCATTCACTCTCTGCGTACTAACACTGGTGTGCAGCTGTCAGATTTTTCTGGAATTCTGAAATACGCAGCAGGGTTCTACAGTGACCTCTATAAGAGCGAACTCAGGCAGGATGTGCTGGGGGCTGAGTCATTCTATCATGGGCTAAAAAAGGTTGAGGTAGCACTCAATACAGACCTCGAGGCTCAACTGTCCCCTGAAGAACTTCATGACGCCCTGCAAAGTCTGGAAAGTGGCAAGGCACCTGGTATAGACGGGTTACCTGTTGACTTCTATAAGTCTTTTTGGCCGGTGCTCGGAGGGGATCGTTGACTGTACTGAGGAATAGTGCAACTGAGGGGCGATTGCCTCAGAGTTGCAGAAGGGCCGTCATTACTCTCTTGCCGAAGAAAGGGGATCTGCAGGACATTAAGAACTGGCGGCCAGTGTCCTTGCTCTGCACCGATTACAAGATCTTTTCTAAAGTGCTAGCAAACAGACTGAGAAAGGTGATGAAGGAGGTCATCCATGTTGACCAGACTTACTGTGTGCCCGGTAGGCTGATCACTGACAACATTACATTAATTAGGGACGTTTTGGACATCTCTAGTTCATTGGGAGTTGAAACTGGTCTTATTTCCATAGATCAGGAAAAGGCTTTTGACCAAGCACTTGGTCAAAAGCCCAGGTTTTATAGCTACGATCAAGGTTTTGTACAGTGACATTGAGAGTGTACTTAAAATTAACGGTGGTTTGAGTGCTCCTTTTAAGGTTCAAAGGGGAATCAGGCAGGGATGTTCTTTGTCTGGAATGTTGTACTCCCTGGCTATTGAGCCCCTGTTGCATAAATTGAGGTGTGAGTTGTCTGGAGTTGCTTTTACTGGTTGCAGCACAACTTTTAAGCTCTCTGCCTATCCCGATGATGTAGCTGTTTTTGTAAAGGACCAAAGAGATGTTGACGTCTTAGTAAAAAATGTTATCAAGTTTGGTCAGATATCATCTGCTAGGGTAAACTGGGGAAAAAGTGAGGCACTGATGGTAGGAGAGGGACTGAACAGTAAACTCATGTTACCTGGGGGGATTGACATGGAAAAGGGGAGGGATGAAATATCTGGGAGTGTTTGTGGGGAATGACACCTTTTCAAATAAGAATTGGGAGAATGTCTTGGAAAAAGTTGAAGGGCGTCTTAGGAAGTGGAAATGGATTCTACCAAAACTGTCGTATAGGGGGCGCATGTTAGTAATCACCAACCTGGTGTCATCAACGCTATGGCATCGATTAACATGCGTTGATCCTCCAACCAACCTCCTGGCCAAGATTCAGGCTGTGCTGGTGAACTTTTTCTGGGACAACTTGCACTGGATTCCTCAGAGTGTGCTGTACCTTCCTAAAGATGAGGGGGGTCAAGGGCTAATCCATCTGGCCAGCAGGGGTGCAGCCTTCCGCCTCCAGTTCATTCAAAGATTGCTCACTGGGCCTAGAGATCTAGTGTGGCGACCAGCAGCCTGTGCAATACTTTGACGGTGTTGTGGACTCGGAATAGACCTGCCCTTGTTCCTAATGGCTATTAAGAACTCAGACCTCAACGGATTGCCTGGATTTTATCGTGGGCTCATAAGAGTGTGGAATATGTTCAAGAAGGAGAGAATGGGCTGTTCTGACTCTCTGAGCTGGCTTCTAAAAGAGCCGGTGGTGTATGGTGGGCGTATGGACACGTTCTGCGACTTTGGACCCACGGTATCAAAGCTGTTCTGCTGGGCAAAGGTCGTCACATTGGGTCAGGTGGTGGAGCTGGCTGGGCCCAATCTTGACAACACTGCCACTCTAGCATCTCACCTGGGAGTGAAATCTACGCGCCTCCTTAGTCGGGTACTACTTAAGTGGAACAGTCAGCTCACAGCAATAGAACGGGGGCTTTTGACATCATACTGCAGTGGTTCTACTCTTCCCAATTGTGAGGAATTTCCTGTTTTACAGGTTGTTCCTGATCTGAAAAATTGTATGAGGCCACTTTTGGATTTGGGAAATGCTCTTAATGAAAGGCTGAATGTACTTAAAGGTAAGACCATGTATAATATGCTTGTAAAAGTCTTGAATAAAGATAAACTGAGTGGTCGGACTGATACACCCTGGAGAGCCCAGCTGGGCTTTGGGGAGAATGTGAAACCAGTCTGGAGGGGCTTATACAAACCTACTACTACTACTACTTTCGGCTGCTCCCGTTAGGGGTCGCCACAGCGGATCATCCGTTTCCATTTCTTCCTGTCTTCTGCGTCTTCCTCTGTCACACCAGCCACCTGCATGTCTTCCCTCACCACATCCGTAAACCTCCTCTTTGGCCTTCCTCTTCTCCTCTTCCCTGGCAGCTCCATATTCAGCATCCTTCTCTCAATATACCCAGCATCTCTTCTCCACACATGTCCAAACCATCTCAATCTTGCCTCTCTTGCTTTGTCTCCAAACCGTCCAACCTGAGCTGTCCCTCTAATATACTCGTTCCTTTTTTTTGTTGATTTTTCTCCCCCTTTTTCTCCTCAATTGTATCCAGCCAATTACCCCACTCCTCCGAGCCACCCCGATCTATGTTCCACCCCCTCTGCCAATCCGGGGAGGGCTGCAGACTACCTCATGCCTCCTCCCATACATGTGGAGTCTCCAGCCACTTCTTTTCACCTGACAGTGAGGAGTTTCACCAGGGGGATGTATTTCTCCTCCCCCCCGAACAGGAGCCCCAACCGACTAGAGGAGGCGCCAGTGCAGTGACCAGGACACATACCCACATCTGGCTTCCCACCTGCAGACACGGCCAATTGTGTCTGTAGGGACGCTTGACCAAGCCGGAGGTAACACGGAGATTCAACCCGCTAATCCCTGTGTTGTTAGGCAACGGAATTGATTGCAACATCAACCAGATGCCCCCTAATATGTTCATTCCTAATCCTGTCCATCGTCACTCCCAGTGAAAATCTTAGCATCTTCACCTCTGCCACCTCCACCTCCTGTCTTTTCATCAGTGCCACTGTCTCCAAACCATACAACATAGCTGGTCTCACTACCATCTTGTAAACCTTCCCTTTAACTCTTGCTGGTACCCTTCTGTCACACATCACTCCTGACACTCTTCTCCACCCACTCCACCCTGCCTGCACTCTCTTCTTCACCTCTTTCCTGCACTCCCCGTTACTTTGAACAGTTGACCCCAAGTATTTAAACTCACACAACCAAGTATTTAAACTCATACCATATATGTGCAATCAGTACTGATGTGTAATGTAATGGAGTCAAGGAATAAAGTCCTCACTGTGTTCTATATTGACGGAGAAATCAGTTTCATCCTGCTCACAGCGTCTTTCCCACAGTGACTACACATACCAGAATGCATTGCACGTAGGCTTCGGTATCATCATCCATAAAATTCCCTGCACTAGTGTTGTGGCTCATCATTTAAACCGTAAGAAACGTAGCTTGGTCGAGAGAATGAGGAAGTGTTTTTTGAACAGCGTGCTTAGAGTAGATTAGATCATTAGAAACTCTGCTAGGCTTTAACGGGGGCAGGAAGGGGTAGCACCCAACCTGCATCTTTCGTAAGGAATAACCCACAAAATACAAATAAACACATGGGAATATACCCCCAGGGGAGCCCAAGAGGGGAGGGGAGAGAATGAGCACCCCAATAGGATGGGCCTAATATGACGACCTTGGCAAATGGATTATCAGCAACAATAACTCGAAGATGCATTTGCAGGAAGGTCTGCAAGAATGAGCACAGTCTTAAAATCTATCAGGCCCAAGTGAAATGCTTGGCGCAGAGTGGAGCAGCACAGAGCACACCATCCACTCCTGGTGAGATGCAGGAGGAGCCCGGCCCGGAGACACCCCGCAGATTCCTGAATCTTCATGTGCTAAACTCTCTGGCTCCCAGCAGAGTAGGTCAGTAGAGTTAAAACAAGTGGCCTCCAGCAAGCCAGCACAGAGAGCGGTGCCAGTTTGACGAGGACGTGGCCAGACTCATCATATCAACAGCAAAGGGAGATGCAGACAAACGGCTTCTGACAATGACTACCATCATTGTCAGTTTTGCTGCAGAGGTTTAGTGTTGAATAGGGCAAGACCACCAGATCCACCTACACCATGACTGAAGGGATGGTTCCCTGGGAGGGCCAGAGGGAGGAGGCAAATAAGCAGAAGTGGTCAAAGTACCAGGAGCTGGTGCATCAGTGCCGGAGGAGAGGCTGGAAGGCATTGAAGTGGGGAATAGAGGCTTTGCCGGCCATTCACTGTGCAAGATCTATGCTCTACTTGGCACCACTAGGGCTGCTAAAAGGAAAGCCATCAAGTCTTCCATGGAGGCTGCAGCAAGGGCCTCCAGATGGCTTTGGATCAGAAAGAGTGATCTGTAGGCCAATGCTGCTGGGACACAAGCCAGTGCCTGATCAACCCTGGCTAGGTCGCCTGAGTGAGGGTGTATGACGTTGAAAGACCCAAAAGACCCAAGGACCTCTGGACACATCAATGATGATGTGTCCCAGTGCATCTTAGGATATATCTTTGAATCATTTTCTCTGTTTCACAGAAACTCAGAGATACAAAAACAATGGGGAGCAGCTGCGGATGTTTGTTTTTTTTCCATGACTATCCCTGCACACTGGAAAATCGGTGAATTTTCCCTTTAAGGTTGCGCGAGTAACCCATAGAAATTGAATGAGAAGAACTGACATTGAACCGTTTGCCGTGGTCATTTGAGTGGTTCAAAAGAAAATAGGGATTGTTATTTGTTGTCATGGTGACAACAGTGGGGCTGTAAATATTCGTACTACTCCACTTACTACAAAACCTCACCTCAGTGAGTCTGTGACTTAAAAAAAGAGTCCGCAACTTGCCTCAAGTTAGTTTACACGGAAGTTAACCCGCTACAACAGTCACAGTTCTTTGCAGTGGCAGCGGTTCAAATGAAAATGGCCGCTGCCCGGACCCATCCAGCAACGTTGATTTTAACGGGATTGTCTGCTCTACTCATTCAGTGTTTATGATGTAACCCCATTCTCCATTACTTCCACTGGCATCCGGTGCATCTCATAGTAACTGCTTTTAAAATACTGCTCCTTTTACATGCACGTGTTAAAGATCAGGGCTGAAATACATCAACGAGCTGCTTTTATGACATTAATCTGACCCAGGCCTCTTCAGTCATGCGAGGCTGCTTTTCTGCTGCTCCCAGGGCCACAACCAAGCATCAGTCATGATGCAACGCACAACTGGAACACACTACCTGAAGACATCAGACCCACCCGAGTGTGATTACATGTAAATCTAAGAGAAAAACGTTCACGGACACCATAGCATTTCACTAAAGAATCATTTTAACTCTGTTTATTACATTTTTCATTATTTTTCATAATTACTCTACATTTATGCTCATTCTTTAATTTCAATTTTAATTCTTTATCTTATTCTTTTGATATTGTTGTTTTTTAGTCTTTTCACTTGGTTCTGCATCTTTTTTAATTTATTTTCATGTGTGTGTGGGTAAAGCTCTTTGAATTGTTTTGGTGTCTGAAAAGTGCTAAGTAAATAAACTTGTCTTGTCTAAGGTTAGAATAAGTAAATAACTTGTCTTGTCTAAGGTTAGAATAACTAAATACACTTGTCTTGTCTAAGGTTAGGATAAGTAAATAAACTTGTTTTGCCTAAGGTTAGAATGAGTAAATAAACTTGTCTTGTCTAAGGTTAGAATAAATAAATAAACTTGTCCTGCCTAAGGTTAGAATAAGTAAATAAACTTGTTTTGCCTAAGGTTAGGATAAGTAAATAAACTTGTTTTGCCTAAGGTTAGAATAAGTAAATAAACTTGTCTTGTCTAAGGTTAGAATAAGTAAATGAACTTGTCTTGTCTAAGGTTAGAATAAATAAATAAACTTGTCCTGCCTAAGGTTAGAATAAGTAAATACACTTGTCTTGCCTAAGGTTAGAATAAGTAAATAAACTTGTTTTGCCCAAGGTTAGAATAAGTAAATAAACTTGTCTTGTCTAAGGTTAGAATAAATAAATAAACTTGTCTTGCCTAAGGTTAGAATAAGTAAATAAACTTGTCTTGTCTAAGGTTAGAACAAGTAAATACACTTGTCTTGCCTAAGGTTAGAATAAGTAAATAACTTGTCTTGTCTAAGGTTAGAATAACTAAATACACTTGTCTTGTCTAAGGCTAGGATAAGTAAATAAACTTGTTTTGCCTAAGGTTAGAATGAGTAAATAAACTTGTCTTGTCTAAGGTTAGAATAAATAAATAAACTTGTCCTGCCTAAGGTTAGAATAAGTAAATAAACTTGTCTTGTCTAAGGTTAGAATAAGTAAATAAACTTGTCCTGCCTAAGGTTAGAATAAGTAAATAAACTTGTCTTGTCTAAGGTTAGGATAAGTAAATAAACTTGTTTTGCCTAAGGTTAGGATAAGTAAATAAACTTGTTTTGCCTAAGGTTAGAATAAGTAAATAAACTTGTCTTGTCTAAGGTTAGAATAAATAAATAAACTTGTCCTGCCTAAGGTTAGAATAAGTAAATACACTTGTCTTGCCTAAGGTTAGAATAAGTAAATAAACTTGTTTTGCCCAAGGTTAGAATAAGTAAATAAACTTGTCTTGTCTAAGGTTAGAATAAATAAATAAACTTGTCTTGCCTAAGGTTAGAATAAGCAAATAAACTTGTCTTGTCTAAGGTTAGAACAAGTAAATACACTTGTCTTGCCTAAGGTAAGAATAAGTAAATAAACTTGTCTTGCCTAAGGTTAGAATAAGTAAATAACCTTGTCTTGTCTAAGGTTAGTATAAGTAAATAAACTTGTCTTGCCTAAGGTTAGAATAAATAAATAAACTTGTCTTGCCTAAGGTTAGAATAAGTAAATAAACTTGTCTTGCCTAAGGCCAGAATAAGTAAATACACTTGTCTTGCCTAAGGTTAGGATAAGTAAATAAACTTGTCTTGTCTAAGGTTAGAATGAGTAAATAAACTTGTCTTGTCTAAGGTTAGAATAAATAAATAAACTTGTCCTGCCTAAGGTTAGAATAAGTAAATAAACTTGTCTTGTCTAAGGTTAGAATAAGTAAATAAACTTGTCCTGCCTAAGGTTAGAATAAGTAAATAAACTTGTCTTGTCTAAGGTTAGGATAAGTAAATAAACTTGTTTTGCCTAAGGTTAGGATAAGTAAATAAACTTGTTTTGCCTAAGGTTAGAATAAGTAAATAAACTTGTCTTGTCTAAGGTTAGAATAAATAAATAAACTTGTCCTGCCTAAGGTTAGAATAAGTAAATACACTTGTCTTGCCTAAGGTTAGAATAAGTAAATAACCTTGTCTTGTCTAAGGTTAGTATAAGTAAATAAACTTGTCTTGCCTAAGGTTAGAATAAATAAATAAACTTGTCTTGCCTAAGGTTAGATTAGTAAATAAACTTGTCTTGCCTAAGGCCAGAATAAGTAAATACACTTGTCTTGCCTAAGGTTAGGATAAGTAAATAAACTTGTCTTGTCTAAGGTTAGAACAAGTAAATAAACTTGTCTTGTCTAAGGTTAGTATAAGTAAATAAACTTGTCTTGCCTAAGGTTAGAATAAGTAAATAAACTTGTCTTGTCTAAGGTTAGTATAAGTAAATAAACTTGTCTTGCCTAAGGTTAGAATAAGTAAATAAACTTGTCTTGTCTAAGGTTAGAATAAGTAAATAAACTTGTCTTGCCTAAGGTTAGAATAAGTAAATAAACGTGTCTTGTCGAAGGTTAGGATAAGTAAATAAACTTGTCTTGTCTAAGGTTAGGATAAGTAAATAAACTTGTCTTGCCTAAGGTTAGAACAAGTAAATACACTTGTCTTGCCTAAGGTTAGAATAAGTAAATAAACTTGTCTTGCCTAAGGTTAGTATAAGTAAATAAACTTGTCTTGTCTAAGGTTTGTATAAGTAAATAAACTTGTCTTGTCTAAGGTTAGAACAAGTAAATACACTTGTCTTGCCTAAGGTAAGAATAAGTAAATAAACTTGTCTTGCCTAAGGTTAGAATAAGTAAATAACCTTGTCTTGTCTAAGGTTAGTATAAGTAAATAAACTTGTCTTGCCTAAGGTTAGAATAAGTAAATAAACTTGTCTTGCCTAAGGTTAGAATAAGTAAATAAACTTGTCTTGCCTAAGGCCAGAATAAGTAAATAAACGTGTCTTGCCTAAGGTTAGAATAAGTTAATACACTTGTCTTGCCTAAGGTTAGGATAAGTAAATAAACTTGTTTTGCTAAGGGTAGAATAAGTAAATAAACTTGTCTTGCCTAAGGTTAGAATAAGTAAATAAACTTGTCTTGTCTAAGGTTAGTATAAGTAAATAAACTTGTCTTGCCTAAGGTTAGAATAAGTAAATAAACGTGTCTTTTCGAAGGTTAGGATAAGTAAATAAACTTGTCTTGTCTAAGGTTAGAATAAGTAAATAAACTTGTCTTGCCTAAGGTTAGAACAAGTAAATACACTTGTCTTGCCTAAGGTTAGAATAAGTAAATAAACTTGTCTTGCCTAAGGTTAGTATAAGTAAATAAACTTGTCTTGCCTAAGGTTAGAATAAGTAAATACACTTGTCTTGCCTAAGGTTAGAATAAGTAAATAAACTTGTCTTGCCTAAGGCCAGAATAAGTAAATACACTTGTCTTGCCTAAGGTTAGGATAAGTAAATAAACTTGTTTTGCCTAAGGTTAGAATAAGTAAATAAACTTGTTTTGCCTAAGGTTAGAATAAGTAAATAAACGTGTCTTGCCTAAGGTTAGAATAAGTAAATACACTTGTCTTGCCTAAGGTTAGGATAAGTAAATAAACTTGTTTTGCTAAGGGTAGAATAAGTAAATAAACTTGTTTTGCCTAAGGTTAGAATAAATAAATAAACTTGTCTTGTCTAAGGTTAGAAATAATAAATAAATAAACTTGTCTTGTCTAAGGTTAGAATAAGTAAATAAACTTGTTTTGCCTAAGGTTAGAATAAGTAAATACTCTTGTCTTGTCTAAGGTTAGAATAAGTAAATAAACTTGTCTTGCCTAAGGTTAGAATAAGTAAATAAACTTGTTTTGCCTAAGGTTAGAATAAGTAAATACACTTGTCTTGTCTAAGGTTAGAATAAGTAAATAAACTTGTCTTGCCTAAGGTTAGAATAAGTAAATACACTTGTCTTGTCTAAGGTTAGAATAAGTAAATAAACTTGTTTTGCCTAAGGTTAGGATAAGTAAATAAACTTGTCTTGCCTAAGGTTAGAATAAGTAAATAAACTTGTTTTGCCTAAGGTTAGAACAAGTAAATACACTTGTCTTGTCTAAGGTTAGAATAAGTAAATAAACTTGTATTGCCTAAGGTTAGAATAAGTAAATAAACTTGTTTTGCCTAAGGTTAGAATAAGTAAATACACTTGTCTTGTCTAAGGTTAGAATAAGTAAATAAACTTGTCTTGCCTAAGGTTAGAATAAGTAAATACACTTGTCTTGTCTAAGGTTAGAATAAGTAAATAAACTTGTTTTGCCTAAGGTTAGGATAAGTAAATAAACTTGTCTTGCCTAAGGTTAGAATAAGTAAATAAACTTGTCTTGTCTAAGGTTAGAACAAGTAAATACACTTGTCTTGCCTAAGGTTAGAATAAGTAAATAAACTTGTCTTGCCTAAGGTTAGAATAAGTAAATAAACTTGTCTTGTCTAAGGTTAGTATAAGTAAATAAACTTGTCTTACCTAAGGTTAGAATAAGTAAATAAACTTGTCTTGCCTAAGGTTAGAATAAGTAAATAAACTTGTCTTGCCTAAGGTTAGAATAAGTAAATAAACTTGTCTTGCCTAAGGCTAGAATAAGTAAATACACTTGTCTTGCCTAAGGTTAGAATAAGTAAATAAACTTGTTTTGCCTAAGGTTAGAATAAGTAAATAAACTTGTCTTGTCTAAGGTTAGAATAAATAAATAAACTTGTCTTGCCTAAGGTTAGAATAAGTAAATAAACTTGTCTTGCCTAAGGTTAGAATAAGTAAATAAACTTGTCTTGCCTAAGGTTAGAATAAGTAAATACACTTTTCTTGTCTAAGGTTAGAATAAGTAAATAAACTTATCCTGCCAAAGGTTAGAATAAGTAAATAAACTTGTCTTGCCTAAGGTTAGAATAAGTAAATAAACGTGTCTTTTCGAAGGTTAGGATAAGTAAATAAACTTGTCTTGTCTAAGGTTAGAATAAGTAAATAAACTTGTCTTGCCTAAGGTTAGAACAAGTAAATACACTTGTCTTGTCTAAGGTTAGAATAAGTAATTACACTTGTATTGCCTAAGGTTAGAATAAGTAAATACACTTGTCTTGCCTAAGGTTAGAATAAGTAAATAAACTTATCCTGCCAAAGGTTAAAATAAGTAAATAAACTTATCCTGCCTAAGGTTAGAATAAGTAAATAAACTTGTCTTGTCTAAGGTTAGAATAAGGACTAGAGTAAGGTTAGAATAAGGACTAGGTCAAATTAGGCTGAGGGGTGGGCATGTAGGTCTGACGGAGGGTGAGGAATGTAGATCTGATGGAGGGTGGGCATGTAGGACTGATGGTTAAGGGTGTAGACTAACGAATGGATGTAGTCAACGAAGGGTCCTCACAAATATAAAAAACAAGTGTGTGTGTGTGTGTGTGTGTGTGTGTGTGTGTGTGTGTGTGTGTGTGTGTGTGTGTGTGTGTGTGTGTGTGTGTGTGTGTGTGAGCGCACACAAGTGTGTATTCTCAAAAATGATGGATTGGGTCCTCTAAATGTTGTCCAGCTATCTTTCTCTCCATCTTTCCTCTAAATGTTGTCCCACTATCTTTCTCTCCATCTTTCCTCTAAATGTTGTCCAGCTATCTTTCTCTCCATCTTTCCTCCAAATGTTGTCCCACTATCTTTCTCTCCATCTTTCCTCTAAATGTTGTCCAGCTATCTTTCTCTCCATCTTTCCTCTAAATGTTGTCCCACTATCTTTCTCTCCATCTTTCCTCTAAATGTTGTCCAGCTATCTTTCTCTCCATCTGTCCTCTAAATGTTGTCCCATTATCTGTCTCTCCATCTTTCCTCTAAATGTTGTCCCGCTATCTTTCTCTCCATCTTTCCTCTAAATGTTGTCCAGCTATCTTTCTCTTCATCTTTCTTCTAAATGTTGTCCCGCTATCTTTCTCTCCATCTTTCCTCTAAATGTTGTCCAGCTATCTTTCTCTCCATCTGTCCTCTAAATGTTGTCCCACTATCTTTCTCTCCATCTGTCCTCTAAATATTGTCCCACTATCTTTCTCTCCATCTTTCCTCTAAATATTGTCCAGCTATCTTTCTCTCCATCTTTCCTCTAAATGTTGTCCAGCTATCTTTCTCTTCATCTTTCTTCTAAATGCTGTCCCGCTATCTTTCTCTCCATCTTTCCTCCAAATGTTGTCCCACTATCTTTCTCTCCATCTTTCCTCTAAATGTTGTCCAGCTATCTTTCTCTCCATCTGTCCTCTAAATGTTGTCCCATTATCTGTCTCTCCATCTTTCCTCTAAATGTTGTCCCGCTATCTTTCTCTCCATCTTTCCTCTAAATGTTGTCCAGCTATCTTTCTCTTCATCTTTCTTCTAAATGTTGTCCCGCTATCTTTCTCTCCATCTTTCCTCTAAATGTTGTCCAGCTATCTTTCTCTCCATCTGTCCTCTAAATGTTGTCCCACTATCTTTCTCTCCATCTTTCCTCTAAATGTTGTCCCACTATCTTTCTCTCCATCTTTCCTCTAAATGTTGTCCAGCTATCTTTCTCTTAATCTTTCCTCTAAATGTTGTCCAGCTATCTTTCTCTTCATCTGTCCTCTAAATGTTGTCCCACTATCTTTCTCTCCATCTTTCCTCTAAATGTTGTCCCGCTATCTTTCTCTCCATCTTTCCTCTAAATGTTGTCCAGCTATCTTTCTCTCCATCTTTCCTCTAAATGTTGTCCCGCTATCTTTGTCTCCATCTTTCCTCTAAATGTTGTCCAGCTATCTTTCTCTTCATCTTTCCTCTAAATGTTGTCCCATCTTTCTCTTCATCTTTCCTCTAAATGTTGTCCTGCTATCTTTCTCTCCATCTTTCCTCTAAATGTTGTCCAGCTATCTTTCTCTCCATCTGTCCTCTAAATGTTGTCCCACTATCTTTCTCTCCATCTTTCCTCTAAATGTTGTCCCGCTATCTTTCTCTCCATCTTTCCTCTAAACTTTGTCCCACTATCTTTCTCTCCATCTTTCCTCTAAATGTTGTCCAGCTATCTTTCTCTTCATCTTTCTTCTAAATGTTGTCCAGCTATCTTTCTCTTCATCTTTCCTCTAAATGTTGTCTAGCTATCTTTCTCTCCATCTTTCCTCTAAATGTTGTCCCGCTATCTTTCTCTCCATCTTTCCTCTAAATGTTGTCCAGCTATGTTTCTCTTCATCTTTCCTCTAAATGTTGTCCCGCTATCTTTCTCTCCATCTTTCCACTAAATGTTGTCCTGCTATCTTTCTCTCCATCTTTCCTCTAAATGATGTCCTGCTATCTTTCTCTCCATCTTTCCTCTAAATGTTGTCCTGCTATATTTCTCTCCATCTTTCCTCTAAATGTTGTCCTGCTATCTTTCTCTTCATCTTTCCTCTAAATGTTGTCCAGCTATCTTTCTCTCCATCTTTCCTCTAAATGTTGTCCAGCTATCTTTCTCTCCATCTTTCCTCTAAATGTTGTCCAGCTATCTTTCTCTCCATCTGTCCTCTAAATGTTGTCCCACTATCTTTCTCTTCATCTTTCTTCTAAATCTTGTCCCGCTATCTTTCTCTCCATCTTTCCTCTAAATGTTGTCCCGCTATCTTTCTCTCCATCTTTCCTCTAAATGTTGTCCTGCTATATTTCTCTCCATCTTTCCTCTAAATGTTGTCCTGCTATCTTTCTCTTCATCTTTCCTCTAAATGTTGTCCAGCTATCTTTCTCTCCATCTTTCCTCTAAATGTTGTCTTGCTACCTTTCTCTCCATCTTTCCTCTAAATGTTGTCCCGCTATCTTTCTCTCCACCTTTCCTCTAAATGTTGTCCAGCTATCTTTCTCTCCATCTTTCCTCTAAATGTTGTCCTGCTATCTTTCTCTCCATCTGTCCTCTAAATGTTGTCCCACTATCTTTCTCTTCATCTTTCCTCTAAATGTTGTCCCACTATCTTTCTCTTCAGCTTTCCTCTAAATGTTGTCCAGCTATCTTTCTCTCCATCTTTCCTCTAAATGTTGTCCTGCTATCTTTCTCTCCATCTTTCCTCTAAATGTTGTCCCGCTATCTTTCTCTCCATCTTTCCTCTAAATGTTGTCCTGCTATCTTTCTCTCCATCTTTACTCTAAATGTTGTCCAGCTATCTTTCTCTCCATCTTTACTCTAAATGTTGTCCAGCTATCTTTCTCTCCATCTGTCCTCTAAATGTTGTCCAGCTATCTTTCTCTTCAGCTTTCCTCTAAATGTTGTCCCGCTATCTTTCTCTCCATCTTTCCTCTAAATGTTGTCCCGCTATCTTTCTCTCCATCTTTCCTCTAAATGTTGTCCCGCTATCTTTCTCTCCATCTTTCCTCTAAATGTTGTCCCACTATCTTTCTCTCCATCTTTCCTCTAAATGTTGTCCAGCTATCTTTCTCTCCATCTTTCCTCTAAATGTTGTCCCGCTATCTTTCTCTCCATCTTTCCTCTAAATGTTGTCCTGCTATCTTTCTCTCCATCTTTCCTCTAAATGTTGTCCTGCTATCTTTCTCTCCATCTTTCCTCTAAATGTTGTCCTGCTATCTTTCTCTCCATCTTTCCTCTAAATGTTGTCCTGCTATCTTTCTCTCCATCTTTCCTCTAAATGTTGTCCAGCTATCTTTCTCTCCATCTTTCCTCTAAATGTTGTCCCGCTATCTTTCTCTCCATCTTTCCTCTAAATGTTGTCCTGCTATCTTTCTCTCCATCTTTCCTCTAAATGTTGTCCTGCTGTCTTTCTCTCCATCTTTACTCTAAATGTTGTCCAGCTATCTTTCTCTCCATCTTTACTCTAAATGTTGTCCAGCTATCTTTCTCTTCAGCTTTCCTCTAAATGTTGTCCTGCTATCTTTCTCTCCATCTTTACTCTAAATGTTGTCCCGCTATCTTTCTCTCCATCTTTCCTCTAAATGTTGTCCAGCTATCTTTCTCTTCAGCTTTCCTCTAAATGTTGTCCTGCTATCTTTCTCTCCATCTTTACTCTAAATGTTGTCCAGCTATCTTTCTCTCCATCTTTCCTCTAAATGTTGTCCAGCTATCTTTCTCTTCAGCTTTCCTCTAAATGTTGTCCTGCTATCTTTCTCTCCATCTTTACTCTAAATGTTGTCCCGCTATCTTTCTCTCCATCTTTCCTCTAAATGTTGTCCCGCTATCTTTCTCTCCATCTTTCCTCTAAATGTTGTCCTGCTATCTTTCTCTCCATCTTTCCTCTAAATGTTGTCCTGCTATCTTTCTCTCCATCTTTCCTCTAAATTTTGTTCAGCTATCTTTCTCTCCATCTTTCCTCTAAATGTTGTCCTGCTATCTTTCTCTCCATCTTTACTCTAAATGTTGTCCAGCTATCTTTCTCTCCATCTTTACTCTAAATGTTGTCCAGCTATCTTTCTCTTCAGCTTTCCTCTAAATGTTGTCCTGCTATCTTTCTCTCCATCTTTACTCTAAATGTTGTCCCGCTATCTTTCTCTCCATCTTTCCTCTAAATGTTGTCCAGCTATCTTTCTCTTCAGCTTTCCTCTAAATGTTGTCCTGCTATCTTTCTCATCTTTCCTCTAAATGTCATCCTGTACTGCATCCGATGCTCTGCTCTTTTTGTGTGTGATTGCTCTCTTCTTTTCTGATTTAAATGTTCTCTATCTAATTCTCTCCTTCCGCCTCTTCTTTCACCTCCCTTCTCTCTCTTTGTCTTTCTCTCTCACTCTCGCTTCATAAACCTGTCCAATTACTAGTAGTCTCTCTGTCTCCTCTCTTCCTAATCCAGTTCCCTTCAGTTGTTGTTCTCACCCTTCTTCCTATCCCTTACTTTTCCTCTTCTCCCCTCCTCCTGTCCATAAGCCATTGACCTATCCCTTCTAACTGCTTACACATCTACCATTTCTTCTCAGCATTTCTCTCCCTCACTCCATCTTTCTCTGTTTTGCTCCATATTTTCTCTGAACTCTCGTTTGCTCTCTCTCTCTCTTGCTCTCTCCCTCCTGCTCTCTTGCTCTCTCACTCTTTCTTTCCTCCCTCCATCCTTGCCCCCTCCCCCCATGCCAATGCATTTCTTAGATTGAGCTGACAACAGACCCATCAATCAATCCCGGTGTGCGCCGCTGCCGAGGGCGCCGCACACCGGGACCCAACTTTATTAACATCATAATACCTTGATGGCCGTACTTCATCCCGGCCAGTGCCATGATCTCATGGTTACCATGACAGCACCAGCCGGCCAGCGACACAATAATCCACATGCCACACATTCCTGGAAACATCCGCACAACGCTTTGTGACCGTGTTACAAGCAGCAGCACGAAGAGCAGGAGGAGGAGGAGGAGGAGGACAAAGTGGTGAGACATAAAAGCAGCCATGAGGTGGTCTTGTAGAGCTTACTACAGACCACTGCTGGTAAAACTAGCGGACCCCACTGGCAGATATTACGGCTTGTTTAAAGAAAGCGAACTTGTGTCACGATCATAGGACTTACTTCAGGAAATGTGCTAAGAGGAAGAAAGACCGTCTCAAACCAGGTCCCGATGTCTTGTGCTGTTGTCCTGCTTAGAGAGGAGTCCTTAAGACGAGTCTTGCAGTCATGAAGCAGTGCACTTTCTTCAAACAAGCAACCACATCTGCCCTCAGAGCAGGAAGGTGTTGCAGCAATGTTTCTGGAATAAGCCGCGTGACACCTCGCCAAAGATCAACCACCTCCATGAACGTGTCTGTTGTCCACTGACAGGGTGGGACAACTGGTCGTCCTCATGATAAATTCCACAAAAATTAAAATGCATCACGCGGTCACTTTTTTTTAAAATTTCCCCCTTTTTTCTCCCCAGTGGTACCCATCTAATTACCCCACTCTTCTGAGCCGTCCCGGTCTCTGCTCCACCCCCTCTGCTGATCCGGGGAGGGCTGCAAATGACCACGTGCTTCCTTCCATACATGTGGAGTCACCAGACGCTTCTTTTCACCTGACAGTGAGGAGTTTCACCAGGGGGACGTAGCACGTGGGAGGATCACGCTGTTCCCCCCAGTTGCCCCCAGTTCCTCCTCCCCCCTGAACAGGCACCCTGACCGACCAGAGGAGGTGCTAGTGCAGGACAGCTAACACTGGGCCAGATCCGCTCACAGTCGAGCAGATCCATGTCCCACCCACAGACATGGTCAATTGTGTCTGTAGGGACCCCCGACCAAGCCAGATCTAACATGGGGATTCGAACCAGCGATCTCCGTGTTGGTAGGCAATAGAATAGACCACCACGCCACCTGGATGCCCATCACACAGTCACTTTAAAGGGGAAAATCTGCTTTTATTACTGGAAAAAAGGCACATTACCATCAACGCCCCTCCGATCACCGATACATCATGTGGGCGGTCAAAGACGCCAAGACCCATGTGACGGAAGAGACACATGGCGCATCAGACCAGGAAAACACGAGGCCACGAGAAAGGCCACATACCAGCGGTAGCCAACTAATTCTAGTCCTCTTCATCTACACCCACGTGGTTTCATCTACACCCATGTGGTTTCATCTACATCCATATGGTTTCATCTACATCCACGTGGTTTCATCTACACCCATGTGGTTTCATCTACACCCATGTGGTTTCATCTACACCCATGTGGTTTCATCTACATCCATATGGTTTCATGTACACCCATGTGGTTTCATCTACATCCACGTGGTTTCATCTATCTACACCCATGTGGTTTCATCTACACCCATGTGGTTTCATCTACATCCACGTGGTTTCATCTACACCCATGTGGTTTCATCTACACCCATGTGGTTTCATGTACACCCATGTGGTTTCATCTACATCCACGTGGTTTCATCTACACCCATGTGGTTTCATCTACACCCATGTGGTTTTATCTACACCCATGTGGCTTCATCTACATCCATGGCCATAGTCGCCATTATGGATTTCTAACAGCAGCACTGCAGCAACTCACAAGCCGTCATGTAAAGTGTAAAGTGTACGAAAAACAAATTCCACCAGCCTTGGTCATGTGGCTAGTAAAATTATCTATCTGTCTATCTGTCTATCTATCTATCTATCTATCTATCTATCTATCTATCTATCTATGTATCTGTCTATCTATCTGTCTATCTATCTATCTGTCTATGTGACCCTTCCAGACCGACATAGTCCCGTGAGGGAAATACACCCAAAATAACATGTGAACGGATGGCTTCCAAGCACTGTGTGTGTGTGTCTGTGTGTTAGCTGTGTTCTCCTTTGTTGATGTGTGTCAGAGAGCAGTTACCCACATGTACATAGCATGAGGACGGCATGCATGTACACAAACTGTACTAATGCACATTTACACACAAACATTCGACACTACACACACACACACACACACACACACACACACACACACATATAGTATATATATATATATGTACACTGAGGCTTGAGTGACACCTGACTGCTGGGAATGAGAGCAGGAGAAAAAGGAAATATTAAAAGGAAAAGAGACTTCTCTCATGACTCACTCTTACAAGACATAGATCAATACAAAATACAAAATTTATGAAAGAAGAATACATGACATGAGACGATAGAAGAATATAGAAGACAGACAGATGTATATACATACATGCATAGAGTAGATGAAATATTTAGATAGATACCTACATACATACATACTACATAGTGTAGATAAAATGAGTATCGATGGACGACTGGGTAGAGAAGGGAAGGATGTGGGAGGACGATGAATATACAGATGGACTGGGTAGAGAAGGGAAGGATGTGAGAAGAGGATGAATATACAGATGGACTGGGTAGAGAAGGGAAGGATGTGAGAAGAGGATGAATATACAGATGGACTGGGTAGAGAAGGGAAGGATGTGAGAAGAGGATGAATATACAGATGGACTGGGTAAAGAATGGGATGGATGTGAGAAGAGGATGAATATACAGATGGACTGGGTAGAGAAGGGATGGATGTGAGAAGAGGATGAATATACAGATGGACTGGGTAGAGAAGGGAAGGATGTGAGAAGAGGATGAATATACAGATGGAGTGGGTAGAGAAGGGAAGGATGTGAGAAGAGGATGAATATACAGATGGACTGGGTAGAGAAGGGAAGGATGTGAGAAGAGGATGAATATACAGATGGAGTGGGTAGAGAAGGGAAGGATGTGGGAGGACGATGAATATACAGATGGACTGGGTAGAGAAGGGAAGGATGTGAGAAGAGGATGAATATACAGATGGACTGGGTAAAGAATGGGATGGATGTGAGAAGAGGATGAATATACAGATGGACTGGGTAGAGAAGGGATGGATGTGAGAAGAGGATGAATATACAGATGGACTGGGTAGAGAAGGGAAGGATGTGAGAAGAGGATGAATATACAGATGGAGTGGGTAGAGAAGGGAAGGATGTGAGAAGAGGATGAATATACAGATGGACTGGGTAGAGAAGGGAAGGATGTGAGAAGAGGATGAATATACAGATGGAGTGGGTAGAGAAGGGAAGGATGTGAGAAGAGGATGAATATACAGATGGACTGGGTAGAGAAGGGAAGGATGTGGGAGGACGATGAATATACAGATGGACTGGGTAGAGAAGGGAAGGATGTGGGAGGACGATGAATATACAGATGGAGTGGGTAAAGAATGGGATGGATGTGAGAAGAGGATGAATATACAGATGGACTGGGTAGAGAAGGGAAGGATGTGAGAAGAGGATGAATATACAGATGGACTGGGTAAAGAATGGGATGGATGTGAGAAGAGGATGAATATACAGATGGACTGGGTAGAGAATGGGAAGGATGTGAGAGGAGGATGAATATACAGATGGACTGGGTAGAGAATAGGGTGTGAGAGGAGGATGGATATACAGATGGACTGACACATGAATGCAGGTTGAAATATGCATCAAAGTATGCAAATATCCGATTGCTGCTATATCTGGGCATGTGCCTGTCAGTCAACACACACACACACACACACACACACACACACACACACACACACACACACACACACACACAACACATGTATTCCCTAAATATGTTCAGTATTCCCTAAACATGTCCAGCATTCCCTAAATATGTCCAGTATTCCCTAAACATGTCCAGCATTCCCTAAATATGTCCAGCATTCCCTAAATATGTCCAGCATTCCCTAAACATGTAAACAAACAATGTGAACAATGAGCTTTACTTCATCCCACAACTCAAAATGATGCAAAATCAAAGACTGCCAAGACTCCTGTTTTGCACGTGTGGCCCTGTGCTCCCCGTCTCACCTGCTGTGCGACTGTTTGTGCAGAAATGGAAGACGGGCAGTGCGAGCTGTGGTGCGCCTGCCATGTGAGCGTACATGTGTGACCATCCAACCAGCGAGGGATTTCACACGAGGTCGCCCACATGTGCATCTTCTCCAAGTATTTGTTTGCATGTGCATCCATTTTTAAGTGTATGCGTGTGTGTATGTTTGTGTGCATTTGTTTTTTAAATGTGTGTGTGTGTTTGTGTGCATGATAAATCACTAAGCCAGCTGTGCACCACCAACAACACCCAACAACACCCAGTCTGCCAGGCCGCTCTGTCAAAACAACACCCAACAACACCCAGTCTGCCAGGCAGCTCTGTCAAAACAACATCCAACAACACCCAACAACACCCAGTCTGCCAGGCCGCTCTGTCAAAACAACATCCAACAACACCCAGTCTGCCAGGCCGCTCTGTCAAAACAACATCCAACAACACCCAACAACACCCAGTCTGCCAGGCCACTCTGTCAAAACAACATTCAACAACACCCAGTCTGCCAGGCCGCTCTGTCAAAACAACATCCAACAACACCCAACAACACCCAGGCTGCCGGGCCGCTCTGTCAAACCAACATCCAACAACACCCAACAACACCCAGTCTGCCAGGCAGCTCTGTCAAACCAACATCCAACAACACCCAGTCTGCCAGGCCGCTCTGTCAAAACAACATCCAACAACACCCAACAACACCCAGTCTGCCAGGCCGCTCTGTCAAACCAACATCCAACAACACCCAACAACACCCAGTCTGCCAGGCAGCTCTGTCAAAACAACATCCAACAACACCCAGTCTGCCAAGGCCGCTCTGTCAAAACAACATTCAACAACACCCAGTCTGCCAGGCCGCTCTGTCAAACCAACATCCAACAACACCCAACAACACCCAGTCTGCCAGGCAGCTCTGTCAAAACAACATCCAACAACACCCAGTCTGCCAGGCCGCTCTGTCAAAACAACATTCAACAACATCCAACAACACCCAGTCTGCCAGGCAGCTCTGTCAAAACAACATCCAACAACACCCAGTCTGCCAAGGCCGCTCTGTCAAAACAACATCCAACTACACCCAGTCTGCCAAGGCCGCTCTGTCAAAACAACATTCAACAACACCCAACAACACCCAGTCTGCCAGGCCGCTCTGTCAAAACAACACCCAACAACACCCAGTCTGCCAGGCAGCTCTGTCAAAACAACATCCAACAACATCCAACAACACCCAGTCTGCCAGGCCGCTCTGTCAAAACAACATCCAACAACATCCAACAACACCCAGTCTGCCAGGCCACTCTGTCAAAACAACATCCAACAACACCCAGTCTGCCAGGCCGCTCTGTCAAAACAACATCCAACAACACCCAGCAACACCCAGTCTGCCAGGCCGCTCTGTCAAAACAACATCCAACAACACCCAACAACACCCAGTCTGCCAGGCAGCTCTGTCAAAACAACATCCAACAACACCCAACAACACCCAGTCTGCCAGGCAGCTCTGTCAAACCAACATCAAACAACACCCAATAACACCCAGTCTGCCAGGCAGCTCTGTCAAAACAACATCCAACAACACCCAGTCTGCCAAGGCCGCTCTGTCAAAACAACATTCAACAACATCCAACAACACCCAGTCTGCCAGGCCGCTCTGTCAAAACAACATCCAACAACACCCAGTCTGCCAGGCCGCTCTGTCAAAACAACATCCAACAACACCCAGTCTGCCAGGCAGCTCTGTCAAAACAACATCCAACAACATCCAACAACACCCAGTCTGCCAGGCCGCTCTGTCAAAACAACATCCAACAACACCCAGTCTGCCAGGCAGCTCTGTCAAAACAACATCCAACAACATCCAACAACACCCAGTCTGCCAGGCCGCTCTGTCAAACCAACATCCAACAACACCCAACAACACCCAGTCTGCCAGGCAGCTCTGTCAAACCAACATCCAACAACACCCAGTCTGCCAGGCCGCTCTGTCAAAACAACATCCAACAACACCCAGTCTGCCAGGCAGCTCTGTCAAAACAACATCCAACAACATCCAACAACACCCAGTCTGCCAGGCCGCTCTGTCAAACCAACATCCAACAACATCCAACAACACCCAGTCTGCCAGGCAGCTCTATCAAACCAACATCCAACAACACCCAGTCTGCCAGGCAGCTCTGTCAAAACAACATCCAACAACACCCAACAACACCCAGTCTGCCAGGCAGCTCTGTCAAAACAACATCCAACAACACCCAGTCTGCCAGGCAGCTCTGTCAAAACAACATCCAACAACACCCAGTCTGCCAGGCAGCTCTGTCAAAACAACATCCAACAACACCCAGTCTGCCAGGCCGCTCTGTCAAAACAACATCCAACAACACCCAGTCTGCCAGGCAGCTCTGTCAAAACAACATCCAACAACACCCAACAACACCCAGTCTGCCAGGCAGCTCTGTCAAAACAACATCCAACAACACCCAGTCTGCCAGGCAGCTCTGTCAAAACAACATCCAACAACATCCAGTCTGCCAGGCAGCTCTGTCAAAACAACATCCAACAACACCCAGTCTGCCAAGGCCGCTCTGTCAAAACCACATTCAACAACACCCAACAACACCCAGTCTGCCAGGCAGCTCTGTCAAACCAACATCCAACAACACCCAGTCTGCCAGGCAGCTCTGTCAAAACAACATCCAACAACATCCAACAACACCCAGTCTGCCAGGCCGCTCTGTAAAAACAACATTCAACAACATCCAACAACACCCAGTCTGCCAGGCAGCTCTGTCAAAACAACATCCAACAACACCCAACAACACCCAGTCTGCCAAGGCCGCTCTGTCAAAACAACATCCAACAACATCCAGTCTGCCAGGCAGCTCTGTCAAAACAACATCCAACAACATCCAGTCTGCCAGGCCGCTCTGTCAAAACAACATCCAACAACATCCAACAACACCCAGTCTGCCAGGCCGCTCTGTCAAACCAACATCCAACAACACCCAACAACACCCAGTCTGCCAGGCCGCTCTGTCAAAACAACATCCAACAACACCCAGTCTGCCAGGCAGCTCTGTCAAAACAACATCCAACAACACCCAATCCGCCAGGCAGCTCTGTCAAAACAACATCCAACAACATCCAACAACACCCAGTCTGCCAGGCCGCTCTGTCAAAACAACATCCAACAACACCCAGTCTGCCAGGCAGCTCTGTCAAAACAACATCCAACAACACCCAACAACACCCAGTCTGCCAAGGCCGCTCTGTCAAAACAACATCCAACAACATCCAGTCTGCCAGGCAGCTCTGTCAAAACAACATCCAACAACATCCAGTCTGCCAGGCCGCTCTGTCAAAACAACATCCAACAACACCCAACAACACCCAGTCTGCCAGGCAGCTCTGTCAAAACAACATCCAACAACACCCAGTCTGCCAAGGCCGCTCTGTCAAAACGACATTCAACAACACCCAACAACACCCAGTCTGCCAGGCAGCTCTGTCAAACCAACATCCAACAACACCCAGTCTGCCAGGCAGCTCTGTCAAAACAACATCCAACAACATCCAACAACACCCAGTCTGCCAGGCCGCTCTGTAAAAACAACATTCAACAACATCCAACAACACCCAGTCTGCCAGGCAGCTCTGTCAAAACAACATCCAACAACACCCAACAACACCCAGTCTGCCAAGGCCGCTCTGTCAAAACAATGTCCAACAACATCCAACAACACCCAGTCTGCCAGGCCGCTCTGTCAAAACAACATCCAACAACATCCAGTCTGCCAGGCCGCTCTGTCAAAACAACATCCAACAACATCCAACAACACCCAGTCTGCCAGGCCACTCTGTCAAAACAACATCCAACAACATCCAACAACACCCAGTCTGCCAGGCAGCTCTGTCAAAACAACATCCAACAACATCCAACTACACCCAGTCTGCCAGGCCGCTCTGTCAAACCAACATCCAACAACACCCAGTCTGCCAGGCAGCTCTGTCAAACCAACATCAAACAACACCCAATAACACCCAGTCTGCCAGGCAGCTCTGTCAAAACAACATCCAACAACACCCAGTCTGCCAAGGCCGCTCTGTCAAACCAACATCCAACAACACCCAGTCTGCCAGGCCGCTCTGTCAAAACAACATCCAACAACACCCAACAACACCCAGTCTGCCAGGCAGCTCTGTCAAAACAACATCCAACAACACCCAGTCTGCCAGGCCGCTCTGTCAAACCAACATCCAACAACACCCAACAACACCCAGTCTGCCAGGCCGCTCTGTCAAAACAACATCCAACAACACCCAGTCTGCCAGGCAGCTCTGTCAAAACAACATCCAACAACATCCAGTCTGCCAGGCCGCTCTGTCAAAACAACATCCAACAACATCCAACAACACCCAGTCTGCCAGGCCACTCTGTCAAAACAACATCCAACAACATCCAACAACACCCAGTCTGCCAGGCAGCTCTGTCAAAACAACATCCAACAACATCCAACTACACCCAGTCTGCCAGGCCGCTCTGTCAAACCAACATCCAACAACACCCAGTCTGCCAGGCAGCTCTGTCAAACCAACATCAAACAACACCCAATAACACCCAGTCTGCCAGGCAGCTCTGTCAAAACAACATCCAACAACACCCAGTCTGCCAAGGCCGCTCTGTCAAACCAACATCCAACAACACCCAACAACACCCAGTCTGCCAGGCAGCTCTGTCAAAACAACATCCAACAACACCCAGTCTGCCAGGCCGCTCTGTCAAAACAACATCCAACAACACCCAACAACACCCAGTCTGCCAGGCAGCTCTGTCAAAACAACATCCAACAACACCCAGTCTGCCAGGCCGCTCTGTCAAAACAACATCCAACAACACCCAACAACACCCAGTCTGCCAGGCCGCTCTGTCAAAACAACATCCAACAACACCCAGTCTGCCAGGCAGCTCTGTCAAAACAACATCCAACAACACCCAGTCTGCCAAGGCCGCTCTGTCAAAACAACATTCAACAACACCCAACAACACCCAGTCTGCCAGGCCGCTCTGTCAAAACAACATTCAACAACACCCAGTCTGCCAGGCCGCTCTGTCAAACCAACATCCAACAACACCCAACAACACCCAGTCTGCCAGGCAGCTCTGTCAAAACAACATCCAACAACACCCAGTCTGCCAGGCCGCTCTGTCAAAACAACATTCAACAACATCCAACAACACCCAGTCTGCCAGGCAGCTCTGTCAAAACAACATCCAACTACACCCAACCACACCCAGTCTGCCAAGGCCGCTCTGTCAAAACAACATTCAACAACACCCAACAACACCCAGTCTGCCAGGCCGCTCTGTCAAAACAACACCCAACAACACCCAGTCTGCCAGGCAGCTCTGTCAAAACAACATCCAACAACATCCAACAACACCCAGTCTGCCAGGCCGCTCTGTCAAAACAACATCCAACAACATCCAACAACACCCAGTCTGCCAGGCAGCTCTGTCAAAACAACATCCAACAACACCCAGCAACACCCAGTCTGCCAGGCCGCTCTGTCAAAACAACATCCAACAACATCCAACAACACCCAGTCTGCCAGGCAGCTCTGTCAAAACAACATCCAACAACACCCAACAACACCCAGTCTGCCAGGCAGCTCTGTCAAACCAACATCAAACAACACCCAGTCTGCCAGGCAGCTCTGTCAAAACAACATCCAACAACACCCAGTCTGCCAAGGCCGCTCTGTCAAAACAACATTCAACAACATCCAACAACACCCAGTCTGCCAGGCCGCTCTGTCAAAACAACATCCAACAACACCCAGTCTGCCAGGCCGCTCTGTCAAAACAACATCCAACAACACCCAGTCTCCCAGGCCGCTCTGTCAAAACAACATCCAACAACACCCAGTCTGCCAAGGCCGCTCTGTCAAAACAACATCCAACAACACCCAGTCTGCCAGGCAGCTCTGTCAAAACAACATCCAACAACATCCAACAACACCCAGTCTGCCAGGCCGCACTGTCAAACCAACATCCAACAACACCCAACAACACCCAGTCTGCCAGGCAGCTCTGTCAAAACAACATCCAACAACATCCAGTCTGCCAGGCCGCTCTGTCAAAACAACATCCAACAACACCCAACAACACCCAGTCTGCCAGGCAGCTCTGTCAAAACAACATCCAACAACACCCAGTCTGCCAAGGCCGCTCTGTCAAAACCACATTCAACAACACCCAACAACACCCAGTCTGCCAGGCAGCTCTGTCAAACCAACATCCAACAACACCCAGTCTGCCAGGCAGCTCTGTCAAAACAACATCCAACAACATCCAACAACACCCAGTCTGCCAGGCCGCTCTGTAAAAACAACATCCAACAACACCCAGTCTGCCAGGCCGCTCTGTCAAAACAACATCCAACAACACCCAACAACACCCAGTCTGCCAAGGCCGCTCTGTCAAAACAATGTCCAACAACATCCAGTCTGCCAGGCAGCTCTGTCAAAACAACATCCAACAACATCCAGTCTGCCAGGCCGCTCTGTCAAAACAACATCCAACAACATCCAACTACACCCAGTCTGCCAGGCAGCTCTGTCAAAACAACATCCAACAACATCCAACAACACCCAGTCTGCCAGGCCACTCTGTCAAAACAACATCCAACAACATCCAACTACACCCAGTCTGCCAGGCAGCTCTGTCAAAACAACATCCAACTACACCCAGTCTGCCAGGCAGCTCTGTCAAAACAACATCCAACTACACCCAGTCTGCCAGGCACCTCTGTCAAAACAACATCCAACAACACCCAGTCTGCCAGGCAGCTCTGTCAAACAACATCCAACAACACCCAGTCTGCCAGGCAGCTCTGTCAAAATAACATCCAACTACACCCAGTCTGCCAGGCAGCTCTGTCAAAACAACATCCAACAACACCCAGTCTGCCAGGCCACTCTGTCAAAACAACATCCAACAACACCCAGTCTGCCAGGCAGCTCTGTCAAAACAACATCCAACAACACCCAGTCTGCCAGGCAGCTCTGTCAAAACAACATCCAACAACACCCAGTCTGCCAGGCCGCTCTGTCAAACCAACATCCAACAACACCCAACAACACCCAGTCTGCCAGGCAGCTCTATCAAACCAATATCCAACAACACCCAGTCTGCCAGGCAGCTCTGTCAAAACAACATCCAACAACACCCAGTCTGCCAGGCAGCTCTGTCAAAACAACATCCAACAACACCCAGTCTGCCAAGGCCGCTCTGTCAAAACAACATTCAACAACACCCAACAACACCCAGTCTGCCAGGCAGCTCTGTCAAAACAACATCCAACAACACCCAGTCTGCCAGGCCGCTCTGTCAAAACAACATTCAACAACATCCAACAACACCCAGTCTGCCAGGCAGCTCTGTCAAAACAACATCCAACAACACCCAACCACACCCAGTCTGCCAAGGCCGCTCTGTCAAAACAACATTCAACAACACCCAACAACACCCAGTCTGCCAGGCAGCTCTGTCAAAACAACATCCAACAACACCCAACAACACCCAGTCTGCCAGGCAGCTCTGTCAAACCAACATCAAACAACACCCAACAACACCCAGTCTGCCAGGCAGCTCTGTCAAAACAACATCCAACAACACCCAGTCTGCCAAGGCCGCTCTGTCAAAACAACATTCAACAACATCCAACAACACCCAGTCTGCCAAGGCTGCTCTGTCAAAACAACATTCAACAACATCCAACAACACCCAGTCTGCCAGGCCGCTCTGTCAAACCAACATCCAACAACACCCAGTCTGCCAGGCCGCTCTGTCAAAACAACATCCAACAACACCCAGTCTGCCAGGCAGCTCTGTCAAAACAACATTCAACAACACCCAGTCTGCCAAGGCCGCTCTGTCAAAACAACATCCAACAACACCCAGTCTGCCAGGCAGCTCTGTCAAAACAACATCCAACAACATCCAACAACACCCAGTCTGCCAGGCCGCTCTGTCAAAACAACATTCAACAACATCCAACAACACCCAGTCTGCCAGGCCGCTCTGTCAAAACAACATCCAACAACACCCAGTCTGCCAGGCCACTCTGTCAAAACAACATCCAACAACACCCAGTCTGCCAGGCAGCTCTGTCAAAACAACATCCAACAACATCCAACAACACCCAGTCTGCCAGGCAGCTCTGTCAAAACAACATCCAACAACACCCAGTCTGCCAAGGCCGCTCTGTCAAAACAACATTCAACAACATCCAACAACACCCAGTCTGCCAAGGCTGCTCTGTCAAAACAACATTCAACAACATCCAACAACACCCAGTCTGCCAGGCCGCTCTGTCAAACCAACATCCAACAACACCCAGTCTGCCAGGCCGCTCTGTCAAAACAACATCCAACAACACCCAGTCTGCCAGGCAGCTCTGTCAAAACAACATCCAACAACACCCAACAACACCCAGTCTGCCAGGCCGCTCTGTCAAAACAACATTCAACAACATCCAACAACACCCAGTCTGCCAGGCCGCTCTGTCAAAACAACATCCAACAACACCCAGTCTGCCAGGCCACTCTGTCAAAACAACATCCAACAACATCCAACAACACCCAGTCTGCCAGGCCGCTCTGTCAAACCAACATCCAACAACACCCAACAACACCCAGTCTGCCAGGCAGCTCTATCAAACCAACATCCCACAAGACCCAGTCTGCCAGGCAGGTCTGTCAAACCAACATCACCCAACAACACCCAGTCTGCCAGGCCGCTCTGTCAAAACAACATCCAACAACACCCAGTCTGCCAGGCAGCTCTGTCAAAACAACATCCAACAACACCCAGTCTGCCAGGCAGCTCTGTCAAAACAACATCCAACAACACCCAGTCTGCCAAGGCCGCTCTGTCAAAACAACATTCAACAACACCCAACAACACCCAGTCTGCCAGGCAGCTCTGTCAAAACAACATCCAACAACACCCAACAACACCCAGTCTGCCAGGCCGCTCTGTCAAAACAACATCCAACAACACCCAGTCTGCCAGGCAGCTCTGTCAAAACAACATCCAACAACACCCAGTCTGCCAGGCCGCTCTGTCAAAACAACATTCAACAACATCCAACAACACCCAGTCTGCCAGGCAGCTCTGTCAAAACAACATCCAACAACACCCAACAACACCCAGTCTGCCAAGGCCGCTCTGTCAAAACAACATTCAACAACACCCAACAACACCCAGTCTGCCAGGCCGCTCTGTCAAAACAACATCCAACAACACCCAGTCTGCCAGGCAGCTCTGTCAAAACAACATCCAACAACATCCAACAACACCCAGTCTGCCAGGCCGCTCTGTCAAAACAACATCCAACAACATCCAACAACACCCAGTCTGCCAGGCAGCTCTGTCAAAACAACATCCAACAACACCCAGCAACACCCAGTCTGCCAGGCCGCTCTGTCAAAACAACATCCAACAACACCCAACAACACCCAGTCTGCCAGGCAGCTATTTCAAACCAACATCCAACAACACCCAGTCTGCCAGGCAGCTCTGTCAAAACAACATCCAACAACACCCAACAACACCCAGTCTGCCAGGCAGCTCTGTCAAAACAACATCCAACAACACCCAGTCTGCCAGGCAGCTCTGTCAAAACAACATCCAACAACACCCAGTCTGCCAGGCCGCTCTGTCAAAACAACATCCAACAACACCCAACAACACCCAGTCTGCCAGGCAGCTCTGTCAAACCAACATCAAACAACACCCAACAACACCCAGTCTGCCAGGCAGCTCTGTCAAAACAACATCCAACACCACCCAGTCTGCCAAGGCCGCTCTGTCAAAACAACATTCAACAACATCCAACAACACCCAGTCTGCCAAGGCCGCTCTGTCAAAACAACATCCAACAACACCCAGTCTGCCAAGGCCGCTCTGTCAAAACAACATTCAACAACATCCAACAACACCCAGTCTGCCAAGGCCGCTCTGTCAAAACAACATCCAACAACACCCAGTCTGCCAGGCCGCTCTGTCAAAACAACATTCAACAACATCCAACAACACCCAGTCTGCCAGGCAGCTCTGTCAAACCAACATCCAACAACACCCAGTCTGCCAAGGCCGCTCTGTCAAAACAACATTCAACAACATCCAACAACACCCAGTTTGCCAAGGCCGCTCTGTCAAAACAACATTCAACAACATCCAACAACACCCAGTCTTCCAGGCCGCTCTGTCAAACCAACATCCAACAACACCCAACAACACCCAGTCTGCCAGGCCGCTCTGTCAAAACAACATCCAACAACACCCAACAACACCCAGTCTGCCAAGGCTGCTCTGTCAAAACAACATTCAACAACACCCAACAACACCCAGTCTGCCAGGCCGCTCTGTCAAAACAACATCCAACAACACCCAGTCTGCCAGGCAGCTCTGTCAAAACAACATCCAACAACATCCAACAACACCCAGTCTGCCAGGCCGCTCTGTCAAAACAACATCCAACAACATCCAACAACACCCAGTCTGCCAGGCAGCTCTGTCAAAACAACATCCAACAACACCCAGCAACACCCAGTCTGCCAGGCCGCTCTGTCAAAACAACATCCAACAACACCCAACAACACCCAGTCTGCCAGGCAGCTCTGTCAAACCAACATCAAACAACACCCAACAACACCCAGTCTGCCAGGCAGCTCTGTCAAAACAACATCCAACACCACCCAGTCTGCCAAGGCCGCTCTGTCAAAACAACATTCAACAACATCCAACAACACCCAGTCTGCCAAGGCCGCTCTGTCAAAACAACATTCAACAACACCCAGTCTGCCAAGGCCGCTCTGTCAAAACAACATTCAACAACATCCAACAACACCCAGTCTGCCAAGGCCGCTCTGTCAAAACAACATCCAACAACACCCAACAACACCCAGTCTGCCAAGGCCGCTCTGTCAAAACAACATCCAACAACACCCAGTCTGCCAAGGCCGCTCTGTCAAAACAACATTCAACAACACCCAGTCTGCCAAGGCCGCTCTGTCAAAACAACATCCAACAACACCCAGTCTGCCAAGGCCGCTCTGTCAAAACAACATTCAACAACATCCAACAACACCCAGTCTGCCAGGCAGCTCTGTCAAACCAACATCCAACAACACCCAGTCTGCCAAGGCCGCTCTGTCAAAACAACATTCAACAACATCCAACAACACCCAGTTTGCCAAGGCCGCTCTGTCAAAACAACATTCAACAACATCCAACAACACCCAGTCTGCCAGGCCGCTCTGTCAAACCAACATCCAACAACACCCAGTCTGTCAGGCCGCTCTGTCAAAACAACATTCAACAACATCCAACAACACCCAGTCTGCCAGGCCGCTCTGTCAAACCAACATTCAACAACATCCAACAACACCCAGTCTGCCAGGCCGCTCTGTCAAAACAACATTCAACAACATCCAACAACACCCAGTCTGTCAGGCCGCTCTGTCAAAACAACATTCAACAACACCCAACAACACCCAGTCTGTCAGGCCGCTCTGTCAAAACAACATTCAACAACATCCAACAACACCCAGTCTGCCAGGCCGCTCTGTCACACCAACATCCAACAACATCCAGTCTGTCAGGCCGCTCTGTCAAAACAACATTCAACAACATCCAACAACACCCAGTCTGCCAAGGCCGCTCTGTCAAAACAACATTCAACAACACCCAGTCTGTCAGGCCGCTCTGTCAAAACAACATTCAACAACATCCAACAACACCCAGTCTGCCAGGCCGCTCTGTCAAAACAACATCCAACAACACCCAGTCTGCCAGGCAGCTCTGTCAAAACAACATTCAACAACATCCAACAACACCCAGTGTGCCAGGCCGCTCTGTCAAAACAACATTCAACAACATCCAACAACACCCAGTCTGTCAGGCCGCTCTGTCACACCAACATCCAACAACACCCAGTCTGTCAGGCCGCTCTGTCAAAACAACATCCAACAACACCCAGTCTGCCAGGCAGCTCTGTCAAAACAACATTCAACAACATCCAACAACACCCAGTCTGCCAGGCAGCTCTGTCAAAACAACATCCAACAACATCCAACAACACCCAGTCTGCCAGGCAGCTCTGTCAAAACAACATCCAACAACATCCAACTACACCCAGTCTGCCAGGCCGCTCTGTCAAAACAACATCCAACAACACCCAACAACACCCAGTCTGCCAGGCCGCTCTGTCAAAACAACATCCAACAACATCCAACAACACCCAGTCTGCCAGGCAGCTCTGTCAAAACAACATCCAACAACATCCAACAACACCCAGTCTGCCAGGCAGCTCTGTCAAAACAACATTCAACAACATCCAACAACACCCAGTCTGCCAGGCCGCTCTGTCAAAACAACATCCAACAACACCCAGTCTGCCAGGCCGCTCTGTCAAAACAACATCCAACAACACCCAACAACACCCAGTCTGCCAGGCCGCTCTGTCAAAACAACATCCAACAACACCCAACAACACCCAGTCTGCCAGGCCGCTCTGTCAAAACAACATCCAACAACACCCAGTCTGCCAGGCAGCTCTGTCAAAACAACATCCAACAACATCCAACAACACCCAGTCTGCCAGGCCGCTCTGTCAAAACAACATCCAACAACATCCAGTCTGCCAGGCAGCTCTGTCAAAACAACATCCAACAACATCCAGTCTGCCAGGCAGCTCTGTCAAAGCAATGTCCAACAACATCCAACAACACCCAGTCTGCCAGGCCGCTCTGTCAAAACAACATCCAACAACATCCAACAACACCCAGTCTGCCAGGCAGCTCTGTCAAAACAACATCCAACAACACCCAGTCTGCCAGGCCGCTCTGTCAAAACAACATCCAACAACACCCAGTCTGCCAGGCCGCTCTGTCAAAACAACATCCAACAACACCCAACAACATCCAGTCTGCCAGGCCGCTCTGTCCGGCAGCTGCTGGCAGTGACATTCCCAAACCTGATGACGTCCACAAGAGTACATGCTCCTCAAGAATTATTGGCACCATTGTTGTATTACAATGTGTGGCCGAGAGGAGGAGGAGAGACAAGAGGATAGCTGGTGAGATGAAGCACATAGACAGGAATTGTTTCAGGTATATCTATGTGTCAGATGTTTGAGATACATGGAATTTTGTTTAGCCACTGTAGTCCCTGTCTATCTATCTATCTATCTATCTAACGGTCGGTCGGTCGGTCAGTCAGTCTATCTATCTAATGTCTGTCTATCTAGTATCTACAAACCCCAATTCCAATGAAGTTGGGACGTTGTGTAAAACGTGAATAAAAACAGAATACAATGATTTGCAAATCCTTTTCCACCTATATTCAATTGCATACACTACAAAGACAAGATATTTAATGTTCAAACTTATAAACTTTATTGTTTTTTGCAAATATTCACTCATTTTGAATTTGATGCCTGCAACATGTTCCAAAGAAGCTGGGACAGGGGCAACAAAAGACTGGGAAAGTTGAGGAATGCTCAAAAAACACCTGTCTGGACCATTCCACAGGTGAACAGGTTAACTGGGAACAGGTGAGTGTCCTGATTGGCTATAAAAGGAGCATCCCCGAAAGGCTCAGTCGTTCACAAGCAAGGATGGGGCGAGGGTCACCACTTTGTGAACAACTGCGTGAGCAAATAGTCCCGACAGTTTAAGAACAACGTTTCTCAACGTACAACTGCAAGGAATTTAGGGTTTCATCATCTCCAGTCCATAATATCATCACAAGATTCAGAGAATCCCGAGAAATCTCTGCACGTAAGCGGCAAGGCCCAAAACCAACATTGAATGCCCGTGACCTTCGACCCCTCAGGTGGCACTGCATTAAAAACCGACATCATTGTGTAAAGGATATTACCACGTGGGCTCAGGAACACTTGGGAAAACCATCGTCAGTTAACACAGTTCGTCGCTACATCTACAAGTGCAAGTTAAAACTCTACCATGCAAAGCCAAAGCCATATATCACCACCCAGAAACACCGCCGGCTTCTCTTGGCCCGAGCTCATCTGAGATGGACTGACCCAAAGAGGACAAGTGTGCTGTGGTGTGACGAGTCCACATTTCACATTGTTTTTGGAAATCATGGACATCGTGTCCTCCGGGCTAAAGAGGAAAAGGACCATCCAGATTGTTATCAGCCCAGAGTCCAAAAGCCAGCATCTGTGACGGTATGGGGGTGTTTTGGCCACAACTAACATGATGACATGAAAGTACAACCCAGCCTGTTAGCATCAAATATGCTGCTGTTCCATGTAAACCCCGTCTGGTCATACAGACCACTCATGTTCGGGTTCGGGTCAGGGGTGTTTGTGCCTTTATAAAGAGCTTCACAGGAAGGTTAGGATCAGGGTTTGGGTTAGCGTTCAGGTTAAGGTTAGCGTTCAGGTTAGGGTTAGGGTTCAGGTTCGGGTTAGTGTTAGGGTTCGGGTTAAGGTTCAGGTTAGGGTTAGGGGTGTTTGTGCCTTCATAAAGAGCTTCACAGGAGGGTCCAGTTTAGGGTTAGGGTTAGGGTTAAGGTTAAGGTTCGGGTTAGGGTTGTTTGTGCCTTCATAAAGAGCTTCACAGGAGGGTTCAGTTTAGGGTTTGGGTTAGGGTTAGGGTTAAGGTTAAGGTTCGGGTTGTTTGTGCCTTCATAAAGAGCTTCACAGGAGGGTTCAGTTTAGGGTTTGGGTTAGAGTTAGCGTTCGGGTTAGAGTTAGAGTCAAGGTTCAGATTAGGGTTGGGGTGTTTGTGCCTTCCTAAAGAGCTTCACAGGAGGATTCGGGTTAGGGTTAGCATTCGGCTTAGAGTTAGCATTCGGGTTAGGGTTAAGGTTCAGGTTAGGGGTGTTTGTGCCTTCATAAAGAGCTTCATGGGAGGGTTCAGTTTAGGGTTTGGGTTAGGGTTAGCATTCGGGTTAGAGTTAGGGTTAAGGTTCAGGTTAGGGTTGGGGTGTTTGTGCCTTCCTAAAGAGCTTCACAGGAGGATTCGGGTTAGGGTTAGCATTCGGGTTAGGGTTAAGGTTCAGGTTAGGGTTAGGGGTGTTTGTGCCTTCATAAAGAGCTTCATAGGAGGGTTCAGGGTAGCGTTTGCGTTCGGGTTAGCGTACGGGTTAGGTTTAGCATTCGGTTTAGGGTTGGGGTACGCATTTGGGTTAGGGTCCGGGTTAGGATTTGGGTTAGGGTTAAAGTTCAGGTTAGGGTTAGGGGTGTTTGTGCATTCATAGATAGCTTCACAAGAGGGCTCAGGTTAGGGTTTGGGTTAGGGTTAGCGTTCAAGTTAGGGTTCGGTTTAAGGTTCAGGTTAGGGTTTGTGGTGTTTGTGCCTTTATAAAGAGCTTCACAGGAGGGTTCTGTTTAGGGTTAGGGTTAGGGTTCAGGTTAGGGTTGTGGTGTTTGTGCCTTCATAAAGAGCTTCAAAGGAGGATTCAGGTTAGGGTTAGCGTTCGGGTTAGGGTTAAGGTTCAGGTTAGGGGTGTTTGTGCCTTCATAAAGAGCTTCATAGGAGGGTTCAGGTTAGCATTTGTGTTCGGGTTAGCATTTGGGTTTGGTTTAGCATTCGGGTTAGGGTCCGGGTTAGGGTTTGGGTTAGGGTTAAAGTTCAGTTTAGGGTTAGGGGTGTTTGTGCATTCATAGAGAGCTTCAAAGGAGGGTTCAGGTTAGGGTTAGCTTTCGGGTTAAGGTTCAGGTAAGAGTTGGGGGTGTTTGTACCTTCATAAAGAGCTTCACAGGAGGAATCAGTTTAGGGTTCGGGTCCGTGTTAGGATTCAGGTTCAGGTTGTTTGTGCCTTCATAAAGTGCTTCACAGGAGTGTTCAGTTTAGGGTTCAGGTTAGGGTTCGGGTTCGGGATGTTTGTGCCTTCATAAAGCATTTCACAGGAGGGTTCAGTTTAGGGTTCTGGTTCGAGCTCGGTTTTGGGGTGTTTGTGCCTTCATAAAGCGCTTCATAAGAGGGTTCAGTTTAGGGTTTGGGTTTGGGTTAGGCTTCATGTTAGGGTTAAGGTTCAGGTTAGGGGTGTTTGTGCCTTCATAAAGCATTTCACAGGAGGGTTCAGTTTAGGGTTTGGGTTCGGGTTCGGGCTTGAGGTGTTTGTGCCTTCATAAAGTGCTTCACATGAGGTTATGACTACACAGACTTACTGCGGCCGAGGCAAACACATGGAGATGCTCACGAATCCTGCACATCTGGGTGGTCATTTAGATGTCATTATGGTGCACGGTCTGGTGTCCAGCCAGGGGAGTCTCTATGCGAATGTCCTAATGGAATGGGATTATCTCTGGGTGTCTACTCATTTGCATGTCCTACATTTGATTTGCAACACCAGTCGCACTGCATCCAGTGAAGTAGTGAGACAAAGCAACACAAATAATCATAATAAAATGGACTCTAAAGAGAGACTGGAGGCAGTTGCATAGACGACCACTTGAACGGGGGGGGGCAAGCAGATAAAAAGCTGCAACCATCATCACATTTCGCTTTGAGCCGCAGACAACGCTTCCTCAAGTGCCTCCATGGGCCCATGTGGTAATTCACTCGAGGGCCCTGTTTGTTCGAGGAGTTGTGGTGTGGAGGCCTCCTCCCCTCGCCGTCTCTATTTATAGTGCCAGATGCTGGCGCTCATTTGTCTCTGTCTGAATGTCGCTCTGTGTGATGATGTCTTTCACATTTTGGACCCATGAGACTAATTAGTGCATGTTAGAGAGAAAGACCAAAAAAAAAAAAAGCCAAGAGTGGAAACGAGAAAAAAAAGGAGATAGAATAGGGAGGTAAATGCAGACAGGTAGAGAAGGACAAAAAGCAGGGAGGAGCGAGGTGAAGGAAGCAAAACTGGAGGCAAGGAGTGGGAAAAGAGAGGGAGAGGGTTTGTACGAGAGAACAAGTGTTGCTGCCAAGATGATGCCTCATGACTGACATTTGATTGACAAGTTTAATTTAGACTGGCTCCCATTGGTTCTCTGCCAAGCCAGCCGGGGAGTTTCCCCGTTGTGTATTGGCTGTCACATCAAGGTATTATCCAATCACAGAATGCTGTCGGGGACATGTGGCTTGGCGCCATACAGCCAGCTGGTTAAGCCTGAAAATGTCTTGAAAAGTGACTGGTGGAAAGAGGCTACTCCTTCCTGTTTACCATAGCAAGGCTCCGTGGCAGCTGCATGTCAGTCCTCTGCTAGAAGGACGTGTTATTGTCCAGTTCAACCAGCCACTCAGTCAGCAGGCTGTTGTGGAACCAGGGGAACAGACAATGTGTATAGATGGACATATGGACAGATGAGGATGGATATATAGACAGATGAGGGTGGATATATAGACAGTTGAGGATGGATATATAGACAGATGAGGATGGATATATAGACAGATGAGGATGGATATATAGATAGATGAAGATGGATATATAGACAGATGAGGATGGATATATAGATAGATGAGGATGGATATATAGATAGATGAGGATGGATATATTGACAGATGAGGATGGATATATAGACAGATGAGGATGGATATATAGATAGATGAGGATGGATATATTGACAGATGAGGATGGATATATAGACAGATGAGGATGGATATATAGATAGATGAGGATGGATATATTGACAGATGAGGATGGATATATATATAGATGAGGATGGATATATTGACAGATGAGGATGGATATATAGACAGATGAGGATGGATATATAGATAGATGAGGATGGATATATTGACAGATGAGGATGGATATATAGACAGATGAGGATGGATATATAGATAGATGAGGATGGATATATTGACAGATGAGGATGGATATATATATAGATGAGGATGGATATATTGACAGATGAGGATGGATATATAGACATATGAGGGTGGATATATAGACAGTTGAGGATGGATATATAGACAGATGAGGATGGATATATAGACAGATGAGGATGGATATATAGATAGATGAGGATGGATATATTGACAGATGAGGATGGATATATATATAGATGAGGATGGATATATTGACAGATGAGGATGGATATATAGACAGATGAGGATGGATATATTGACTGATGAGGATGGATATATAGACAGATGAGGATGGATATATTGACAGATGAGGATGGATATATAGACAGATGAGGATGGATATATTAATAGATGAGGGTGGATATATAGATAGATCAGGATGGATATATAGATAGATCAGGATGGATATATTGACATATGAAGATGGATATATAGATAGATGAGGATGGATATATAGATTGATGAGCATGGATATGCATAATTTTGGTTAAAAAAATGTATATATATATAATTACATATATAGTCAGTTCAGATTCAGGCCTTGCCTGTTGGCACACTGCACGGCACAGCAGGAAATCACCATCGTACCATAAAAGTAAAATAAAAACTAGCTTCAAACAGCGAAATTTCGAACTATAGATAACGTGCCTACTTGTCTTAAATTTGATGCCCAAGTCTTCTGCCGTCCGTCATGGCGTTCATATTCCCCGCAAGTGGGACGTGACGTCACGTGCAAAGGGTCAATAGACAGATGAGGATGGATATATAGGTAGATAAGGGTGGATATACAGATAGATGAGGATGGATATATAGATAGATGAGGGTGGATATATAGATAGATGAGGATGGATATATAGATAGATGAGGGTGGATATATACACCGCTCAAAAAAATAAAGGGAACACCTAAAAACACAATATAGACCTCGATGAATGAAATATTTCAGCTGAAAATCTTTATTTATTAGACTGAGGAACATGTTTAGAGCAAAATAACCTAAGAATGATCAATGGAAATCAAAATCATTAGCCCATTAAGGTCTGGATTCAGAATCATACTCAAAATCAAAGTGGAAAATGAGAACATAGGCTGATCCAACTTCTGTGGAAATTCTTCAAGACGATTCAAAATGAGGCTCAGTAGTGTGTGTGGCCTCCACGTGCCTGTATGCACTCCCTACAACGTCTGGGCATGCTCCTGATGAGACGACGGATGGTCTCCTGAGGGATCTCCTCCCAGACCTGGATCAGGGCATCGGTCAACTCCTGGACAGTCTGTGGTGCGACATCGCGTTGGCGGATGGTACGAGACATGATGTCCCAGAGGTGCTCGATTGGATTCAGGTCTGGGGAACGTGCAGGCCAGTCCATAGCATCAACGTCCTCGACATACAGGAACTGCTGACACACTCTGGCCACATGAGGACGAGCATTGTCATGCATGAGCAGGAACCCAGGGCCCACTGCACCAGCATATGGTCTGACAAGGGGTCTGAGGATCTCATCCCGGTACCTAATGGCAGTCATGGTACCTCTGGCTAGCACGTAGAGGTCTGTGCGGCCCTCCAAGGATATGCCTCCCCAGACCATCACTGACCCACCGCCAAACCGGTCATGCTGGAGGATGTTGCAGGCAGCAGAACGTTCTCCACAGCGTCTCCAGACTCTCTCACGTCTGTCACATGTGTTCAGTGTGAACCTGCTCTCATCTGTGAAGAGCACAGGGCGCCAATGGCGAATCTGCCAACCAAGATGTTCTCTGGCAAAGGTCAATCGGGCTGCACGGTGTTGGGCTGTGAGCACAGGCCCCAATTGTGGACGTCGGGCCCTCATACCATCCTCATGCATTATGTTTCTCACTGTTTGAGCAGAAACCTGCACATTAGTGGCCTGTTGAAGGTCGTTTTGTAGGGCTCCGGCAGTGCTCCTCCTGTTCCTCCTTGCACAAAGGACCAGATAGCGGTCCTGCTGCGGGGTTGTTGTCCTCCTGCGGCCCCCTCCATGTCTCCTGGTGTACTGGCCTGTCTCCTGGTACCTCCTCCATGCTCTGGACACTGTGCTGGGAGAGACATCAAATCTTCTTGCCACAGCACGCATTGATGTGCCATCCTGGATGAGCTGCACTACCTGAGCAACTTCTGTAGGTTGCAGATACCGCCTCATGCCACCTCTAGTGGTGAGGGCACTAGCAAAATGAAAAACTAACCAAAGATCGGCCAGAAAAGATGAGGACAGGCAAATGGTCTGTGGCCACCACCTGCAAATCCATTCCTTTTATAGGGGTTGTCTTGCAAATTGTCTAATTTCCACCTGGTGGAAATTAGACAATTTACCAATGGGTGAAATTGATTCACAAATCAGTGTTGCTTCCTAACTGGACAGGTTGATATCTCAAAAGTGTGATTGACTTGGAGCTACATTGCATTGCTTATGTGTTCCCTTTATTTTTTTGAGCAGTGTAGACAGATGAGGATGGATATATAGATAGATGAGGGTGGATATATAGATAGATGAGGGAGGATATATAGACAGATGAGGGTGGATATATAGACAGATGAGGGTGGATATATAGATAGATGAGGGTGGATATATAGACAGATGAGGGTGGATATATAGACAGATGAGGATGGATATATAGACAGATGAGGGTGGATATATAGATAGATGAGGGTGGATATATAGATAGATGAGGGTGGATATATAGATAGATGAGGGTGGATATATAGATAGATGAGGGTGGATATATAGATAGATGAGGGTGGATATATAGACAGATGAGGGTGGATATATAGACAGATGAGGGTGGATATACAGATAGAGAATCACAGAATTCCAACTAGTCGTGCTCGGAAAACAAAATGGTGATGGGGACACATTTATGGTCCCAACACATCTGCTGCTGCTCGTGGTGACACTCTCTGATGCATACGTAGTGCAAACTAGACACACACACACACACACACACACACACACACACACACACACACACACACACACACACACACACACAATTTCTTGTTCACTCACAAATTCAAGCATGTTGCCTACGTGTAGAGTGACTACACACAACGCATATTCTGGTTCAAGTACATTACATGACATGACATGACATTCCAGTGATTTAGCCGATGCTTTTATCCAGAGTGACTTACAATAAGTGCATCATTTAATGTAGGAGATCAGGAGAACTACTAGTCATCAGAGGTCATGAGTGCATCTAAACAAGCATCTAAGAGCAAAACCAGTGCTAAAGTAAAAGAGCAAGAAAGAGATTTTGTTTTTTAAATGAGTGAATACAATAAGTGCTAAGAGCAAGTAACAGGGTAGTAGTTCTTGAAGAGGTGAGTTTTCAACCTGCGCTGAAAGATGGGCAGCGACTCCTCTGTCCTGACATCAGTGGGGAGTTCATTCCACCACTGTGGGGCCAGGACAGAACCGAGCCGGGACCGGGTCGATCGGCAGCAGGGGCCCATTACAGCACAAGTAATGTCAAGTTGATGCTACAGCGTGTGCTAAGACAGCACACAGCTGATGCTACGGCGTGTGCTGAGACAGCGCACAGCTGACGCTACGGCGTGTGCTAAGACAGCTGCTAAGACAGCGCACAGTTGACGCTACGGCGTGTGCTAAGACAGCGCACAGCTGACGCTACGGCGTGTGCTAAGACAGCTGCTAAGACAGCACACAGCTGACGCTACGGCGTGTGCTAAGACAGCGCACAGCTGACGCTACGGCGTGTGCTAAGACAGCGCACAGCTGACGCTACGGCGTGTGCTAAGACAGCGCACAGCTGACGCTACGGCGTGTGCTAAGACAGCACACAGCTGACGCTACGGCGTGTGCTAAGACAGCACACAGTTGATGCTACGGCGCGTGCTAAGACAGCACAGTGGATTGTAATGAAAACGCAGCAGTATCAGTCCCATCATGAGGGGAGGTCGGCAGTGAGATACTGCTGCTTTCTGCTGCTTCATGTTAATGCACAGGGCCCTCCAGGGTGAATGCAGATAGTCTGTCTCTCGGTCTTTGCGTCTTTCTCTTCCTCTCTGCTTTCCTCTCCTCTTCGTCTCTCTCTCCTTCTCCACATTCCTTAACCCCCCCCTTTTGTTGTCTCACTTGTTGTTTCTTGTTACCCATGCTAGATCTCTCTCTGCCCCCCGCCCTCGCTCGCTCTCACTCTCTCTGGCGGAAAACCTCCCGCTGAGTCAGTATGTGTCAATCAAACAGCTACCACTGTTAAACAGCAGCAGCAGCAGCCTAAGCCGGAATGTTTTCCTCCTTCCTGTGGAGACAGGTGGAAGGCTGTGTGGAGAGAGATGGTGCAGTCGGCATTTACGGCTCTTTGATTCTGGCTACACAACAAGCTGGCAAGAGACTCTGTCTTTATATATATGTTGTAGCGAATTCAGGGGGCAGTCTGGGAGACCATCGCCACAGCCGGGACGTGAATTCGTGTCTCCCACTCCGCAAACGACAACGTTAACCAGTCAACTAAAGGGTCCGACCCGTTAGTCAAGGACCAACGTGTCTACTTATCCATGCACGTTACTATATACACTCACTGGCCACTTTATTAGGTACACCTTGCTAGTACCGGGTTGGACCCCCTTTTGCCTTCAGAACTGCCTTAATCCTTCGTGGCATAGATTCAACAAGGTACTGGAAACATTCCTCAGAGAGTTTGGTCCATATTGACATGATAGCATCACGCAGTTGCTGCAGATTTGTCGGCTGCACATCCATGATGCGAATCTCCTGGTCCACCACATCCCAGAGGTGCTCTATTGGATTGAGATCTGGTGACTGTGGAGGCCATTTGAGTACAGTGAACTCATTGTCATGTTCAAGAAACCAGTCTGAGATGATTCGAGCTTTATGACATGGCGCGTTATCCTGCTGGAAGTAGCCATCAGAAGATGGGAACACTGTGGTCATAAAGGGATGGACATGGTCAGCAACAATACTCAGGTAGGCTGTGGCGTTGACACGATGCTCAGTTGGTACTAAGGGGCCCAAAGTGTGCCAAGAAAATATCCCCCACACCATTACACCACCACCACCAGCCTGAACCGTTGATACAAGGCAGGATGGATCCATGCTTTCATGTTGTTGACGCCAAATTCTGACCCTACCATCCGAATGTCCCAGCAGAAATCGAGACTCATCAGACCAGGCAACGTTTTTCCAATCTTCTATTGTCCAATTTTGGTGAGCCTGTGTGAATTGTAGCCTCAGTTTCCTGTTCTTAGCTGACAGGAGTGGCACCTGGTGTGGTCTTCTGCTGCTGTAGCCCATCTGCCTCAAGGTTCGACGTGTTATGCGTTCAGAGATGCTCTTCTGCATACCTCGGTTGTAATGAGTGGTTATTTGAGTTACTGTTGCCTTTCTAGCAGCTTGAACCAGTCTGGCCATTCTCCTCTGACCTCTGGCATCAACAAGGCATTTTCGCCCACAGAACTGCTGCTCACTGGATATTTTCTCTTTTTCGGACCATTCTCTGTAAACCCTAGAGATGGTTGTGCGTGAAAATCCCAGTAGATCAGCAGTTTCTGAAATACTCAGACCAGCCCGTCTGGCACCAACAACCATGCCACGTTCAAAGTCACTTAAATCACCTTTCTTCCCAATTCTGATGCTCGGCTTGAACTGCAGCAGATTGTCTTGACCATGTCTACATGCCTAAATGCATTGAGTTGCTGCCATGTGATTGGCTGATTAGAAATTTGCGTTAACGAGCAGTCGGACAGGTGTGCCTAATAAAGTGGCCGGTGAGTGTATATATATATATATATATATATATATATATATATATATATATATATATCCAATATCCATGCACGTTACAATATATGAAACACGTTTTTTATAGTGTTAATTGCGTGCTGCTGCTGTTTTGTCCCTTCGACGCACCCTTACTTGTTGTCAAGCTGCCGCAGCCACTTCCTGTTTGCTACAGCCGCATTCACGGAGAAGAGTGTCAACGATAGACTTCTGAATGGCTCGTTTTACCATAAAATACTCCCAGGCGGCTCAGCCGACAAGTCAAAGGTCATATGCCCCTTGTTTAAAACGCAATGAAAGCGTCCCTGGCAGCAGGGCACTCGATGGTGTTTGCGGCAGAAGAGCCCAACAGGATCAGGAGCCCTATCGGACCAATGGCACAAACATCAGATGGCATGCAGAGGAACCACTCTGTTGGTCAATGGATGACATCACTTGACAAGTAAGCTGTCACTGCAGGGCAACCTCTTTATCTACTGAACCTGTTGCACTACGGTGTACCGCTTAGGGATGGGTTCTGCGATCCAGAGAGACTGTGCGGCGGGGGTACGACACCAACTGTCTTAACTACTGTGCAAGGCGTGATGTGAGGATAGCTCAATGGAAAAAGCACTTGCGAGGAGACCGTTTACAAAGTCATATGGTGACAGAATGAACGTGACGGTAGCTGGCTTAAGGAGCTGGAAGCTACTAGCGGGACCTCTGCACATAGGAGACTCACATGTGATGGTCACAACTCCTCCTTGAATCCTGGAGAACAATAGGGCCGAGGCAGATGTGTAAGTGTCCAGGCAGCCTTTTCCAGGGAAAGCACTGCCCACCCCGTAAGGGGAAGCCCCTAGAAAAGGTGGAGTAAAAAAAGCTTGTTCAGAAACCACCTGGCTGCTTCACTTCAGTGGTCGAAAATGCAAGAAAGTGAGACTGACTGTTGCTACAGGGAACGTTCGGACCATGTTGGACAACCACACCAGACTTGAGAGAAGAACTGCATTGATTGCTAAAGAGCTACAGATATACCACATTGCTGCTCTTCAAGAAACGAGGATTGAAATGCAAAAGAGCAACTACACCTTCTTCTGGATTGGAAAGGCCGATGGAAGGAGAAATGCTGGAGTGGCCTTTGCCATTATCAACAGAATTGCGTCCAGATTGCCCACTCTACCATTAGGAATCTCTGAGAGGATTATGAGTCTCTGAGTCCCTGTGGGGGGCGAACGCTTCTCATCACTCATCAATGTGTTTGCTCCAACCATGGTGTATCCAGATGAAGACAAGGAATCTCTCTACCAGAAATTGGCTGAAGTAGCGGACAGTGTACCAAGCGCGGACATGCTTCTCATTTTAGGAGATTTCATTGCAAGGATAGGCAAGGACCACTTAACCTATGAGGGTGTCATCAGAAAGTTTGGCAAGAGCAATAAGAATACCAATGGCGACCTTATGTTAAACTTCTGTGCTGAGCATGACCTGTGCATCACAAACACCTTCGTCTCTCAGCCCGAAAAGAACTACTTCACCTGGATGCATCAAAGATCAAAGCATTTCCATTTGTTAGACTACGTTGTGACTCGCAGAGCAATCTTGACAGAAGTACTCTCTACAACGGTGATGTGTGGAGCGGAATGTTCAACTGATTAGTACCTGGTCTGAACACAGCTGTGAATTAAACTAAAGACGAAGTCACGAAAAACATCCTGTGAAGCACTGAAGAAACTGGGTACCAACAAGCTAGCAAGCACAGAACATCAAATGAGACAGCTGCAGCAATCACATCTGCTCTTCAAGATGAAGAAAGGGTTGCAAGAGGTGCAAGTAACATTGAAGAATGCTGGACACAAATGAAAGATACCATCTATAATTCAGCAAAAGAGGTGCTTGGTCATCCAAAAAGAAAATCGCCTGACTGGTTTCAGGATCAAGATGAAGTAATCCAAGAACTGCTACAGGAAAAGCAAATGCTTCACAATGCCCACCTGAAAGAGAACTCTGAGAGGAATCAATCAGCCTTCAAGGCAATTAAAGCCAAAGTTCAGATGGAGGTTAGGGTGATGAGGGACAACAGGTGGAGCAAGAAAGCAGAAGAGCTGCAGGCCTTAGCAGATCGAAATGGTATGCATGGACTCTCCTCTGTGCAAGTAAGCTACTATATTCCGACCTGAAAGAGATCACATAAAGATGGAAAGAGCACTTCTGCACCCTCTTGAATCAAGAGGGATCAGCAGATCCAAATGTATGCCAGTGGCTTACAAGAAGGCCGATAAGAGAATACCTCTGTGAGCCGATCACATTGGCTGAAGTAGAGAAAGCGCCAGAGAAGTGGAAAGGCACCAGGACAAGATGACATTCCATCAGACATCCTGAAGCATGGCAACTCAATACTTAAGTCAGAGCTACTAAAGCTCCATAATGCCTGCTGGCAGAACCTATGCCTTCCCCAAGACTTCAAAGATGCTTTGATTGTGACCATCTACAAGAAGAAGGGTGAACGAAGAAGCGATTGTGGAAACCACCGTGGGATCTAATTTCTGTCGACTGCTGGAAAGGTCCTGGCTAAGAGCATACTGAACCGGATACAGATCCTTTCAGAAGAAGTGTTGCCTGAAAGCCAGTGTGGTTTCAGATCTTGTAGATCCACCACAGACATGATCTTCACCCTGAGACAACTCCAAGTGAAAGCGACCGAACAGCACCAGCCACATTACATTGTTTTTGTGGAATTTTCAAAAGCGCTTGACACTGTTGATAGAGAGACACTGTGGAAAGTGCTAGAGAGTTGTGGCTGCCCCCAGAAACTGATCAGCATCATCAGACTTTTCCACGACGATATGACAGGGAAAGTATCAATTGGAGGAGACGTCAGTGATGCTTTCAACATCAAGCATGGAGTGAAGCAGGGATGTGTCCTTGCACAGACCCTATTCACGTTATATCTTGCTGCAGTCCTAGAAACAATGTCAGCCAACTTGAGAGGTGGCTTGACCCGAACAGAAACCTCTACAATCTTGTGAGACTCAAGGCGTCTACCAAAACAAGAGAACTCCGTATTCCAGAGCTTCTCTATGCAGATGACTCAGCTCTGGTTGCCAGTGATCCTGGAGAAATGCAAGAAATAGTAGACCACTTCTCTTCAGCAGCTACCCTCTTTGGACTGAAGATCAATGTCTCCAAAATAGAGCTTTTGTACCAGCCTCCCCCTCAGAAAAGCCCTGAAGAAGGTCAGCCCAGTATTTTGGTTATTGGAGCAACTCTGAAGACCACTGAGTGCTTTAACTATATGGGCAATGCTGTGACAGATACAAACTCCTCTGACTTAGAAATGGGCAGAAGAATCCAAGCGGCCACAAAAGCCTTTGGTGCCCTCCACAAATGACTTTGGTCCCACCATGACATCAGGCTGACAACAAAGATCAAGGTCTAACACAGCTGTTCTCCTGTCTCTACTATACACCACTGAATGCATGACCCTGTATCGCAAGCACATCAAGAAGCTCACCAGCATACAGCTTCGTCATCTGCGAAAGCCGCTGCGACTCAGATGGGAAGACAAGGCGCCCAACGTGGAAGTATTGAGATGTGCTGGTACTGTCAGTGTTGAAGCCCTAATAACAGCCTCCCAGCTCAGATGGGGTGGCCACGTGAGAAGAATGCCAGACAACCGCCTCCCAAAAGAGGTTTTCTACGGGGAGCTGTGCCAGGGGAAAAGGAAGCAGGGAGGCCAGAAACTACGCTTCAAAGATGTGCTCAAGCGCCACATGAAGATCTGCGACATAGATGACTTCAGCTGGGAGACAGTGGCCCTGGACAGACAGAGATGGCGTTCCACAGTAAGGCAATCAAAAACAGCTGTTGAACAAAAGAGACAAAAAGCCTATGATGAGGCCTCCCATGCAAGACATAACAGACTAACTCAAACAACATTTGTCTGTGACAAATGTGGATGATATTGTCGCTCAAATGCAGGCCTGATGGCCCACAGGCGTGCTTGCTGCGCTTAAGCTGCATCAGTCATCATAGTTTCGATGGACTGCCAAGGAACCTCAGCCAAACCTTTTCTGTGTCTTAACACCAGTTTCATTGTCATTTCAGATCCCGTCTTCCCTTCCACCCTGGCTGTCTCACCTGTCCAGCTCCTCACCTGCAGCTCATTCTCACCAATGACCACACTACTTATACTGCCCCCTGTTCACCAGTCCCCGGCCAGATTGTCTAGTGTGTTCTGCTGCCTCGCTAGCCATTGGATTTCGCCGTGATCTTCAGCTTGTCCTGTTCATGGTTTCTGACTCTGCCTCCTGACTCTGGACTGCGTATCTTCTACCTGCTCCTTGTCTGCTCTGGTCGCCTGCCTCAAATGACTACCGGCTAACCTGCCCTGGGTCCGAACCTGTTTTTCTTATCTGCCTGCTCCCTGCTCTGTATTTTTAGATATTGGACAGCTTTCCCGGTAATTCTGACCTCTTCCTGCCATTTGATCAAGTAAACGTTTGTGACCTAAACCTGCCTGTCCTTGAGTCATGCATTTACCTTCTCATCTTCTCCCTTAAAACCATTTACAATATGTAGTTGTATCTGATTTGATTCAAAGAACAGCTTGTTACGGTTTTATTAGTGTAATGTCAAATGAAGTGCGACCTAAATAAGTTGTATATGGACATCTTGCCTGTAGTGTGGTTTCCATCAAGCCAGTTTATGCAAATTTTCAAATGGGAGAAGGTTGAGTAGAAACACCAAACTTTGAAAAAAATCTCAAATATCTCAAAGTTTATTTGCTTGCTTTAGGTGAAGTTTTGCTTTTGTCAATAGAAAGTTCATGCACTAAATGAAAACGCATTTGCCAAATTAACAATGAAATGTGAAAATAATGTAATCGCGTGATTGGCTATTTAACTGGTCTTTAACTGTTTAACAGGTCTTAACTGGTCCATCTCTCCCGTAGGTGCTAAAGTACTGACATTGACGTACAGGACACATAAACGTGTCTGTGAATATTCTCATTCATCCAGGTTGTCATGGTTATCCAAAGCAGTTGCATCAAGTGCAACTGGACTTGGTATTTATCCGTGACGACGTTTCGCCTCTCATCCAAGAAGCTTCCTCAGTTCGTGCCTTTCTGACTAGACCAAGCTAGTCTGACTGGCTGCTGATGAGATTCAGATATTATATATAAACTCAGATCTTATATATAAACCTACGTGCAGGTTTTTATTCACTTATACCGATTGTTGTGTTGTAGTGTTGTTACTCTATGTTAAGTACACTGAGAGAGCCACGAAACCAGAGTCACATTCCATGTAGTGCAAACCGACATGGCCACCAAACAAGATTCTGAGATGTGATGGAAATGGAACTAATTTGCATTTTATGGGTTTTTTTTACTTTAAATAAGTTCACTTAAAGTTGAATGGAAAGACACGTAACGAACCGGTGAGACTGGGTCTGTCTTCACCCGTCGACTCAGGTAAGTTGGCTGCAGCTGAGCCATTAAAGCAATCAGACAGTTTCACGCTGCGGTCCATTTATCAGGAATCGGGAACAATTTATTGTCATGTTAAACATGTACGTACTTGCATACACAAAAGAAACCAAATGGTGTTTCTCCCAGCCCACAGCAGTGCAACACAAAAGATAAAAACACACATCCAAAATTTCCCAAAACGACACCACCAAAAACATACAAAGCCAGACAGAACAAAGCAACAAACAAAAAAACCAGTCAACAACACAGTGCAACAAAGTCCAGGAGAAGGAGCGCCGGCCAGGATGACTGTCGGAACTGCTGCCGGTCTGCATGGGCTAGCAGTTAGCTTAGCCTGCCCCGCTCCCGCATCCTGTCACACCGCCCTGGGTGTTTGCAGCTCCGGGTAGGGCCGTGGTCCCTGGGCCCACAGGACGCGGCGGACCAGGCTCTCCCAGCCGATCCAGCGCCAGCTCTCCCAGCCATCAAACAAAAAGAAAAGAAAAAAATCGATGATCAAAATAAAAACGTCACATGAAGACACAAACGTAGAAAGACACAAAAACAAAGACACTGCACCGTCGGTAGTGGGTGAAGCCGCTGCAGACCTAAGTTCACGCCTTCATCTTCCCACACCGGAAGTGGTGCGAGCATGGGTGCATGTTTGGGGGAACGTAAGAACGGTGGTCGGCTCTCCGTCTCTGACTCGTATGGACGCGTTCGTGGGCAGAGAAGCGGGGCGGGGGAACAGTCGCGAGGAGGTTACGTCAGCTCCTCATGACTACCGCCGAGTGCTGCAGGCTGCCTTCCTCTGCCCAACTCAACTACCACCTCCACCTCGCACTCGGCAGCTGAACAACGGAATCCTCAGAATGCGGGTCCAGCAAGGTCAAACACACGTCAACGTCATTCTTTCTAGCTGGCAGACAGCCCGTCCTCGTGTCCAAGAGCCAATTAAAAAGAGCCTGCATGATGGACATCCCTTTAAACCCCTGCGTGTAGCGCAGGTGCTGAGGTAGTGACGTCACCTCAGCAGCCTCATGCACTGGGCTTTTAAATGGGCAAATGAGAGTGGGCATGCAGGGAGGGCCCGGGACAGACCACTAGGGCTGGTGTTGAGGGATCCGGCAGATCCCCGTGCAGCAGATAAGAGCGGTGACTTTGAGAGAAGGACAGGAAAATAACAGCTTCTCTATCTCCCCCTGCAGGGTGTCCTGGGTGAACCGCTAGCACAACAGCCAACCGGCCAGCCCAGTGTGTCTGTCTGTGTGTGTGTGTGTGTGTGTGTCTGTGTGTGTGTGTGTGTGTGTGTGTGTGTGTGTGTGTGTGTGTCTGTGTGTGTGTGTGTGTGTGTGTGTGTGTGTGTGTGTGTGTGTGAGAAAGAGATAAGGAGGGAGACAGATAGAGACTGCTCTGCTAAGAGATAAATAAAGATATTGGGAACAGAGCAGAAACAAGGAGGAGGAAGAGAAAAGGCAGCGCACTCCAAGGACACGTGAACAGTATGAAAGACACCTACAGCACCGCTACTGCAGCACACGCCTGCGCACACGCCTACACACACGCCTACGCACAAGCCTACACACACCTACAAACACGCCTACACACACACCTACGCACAAGCCTACACACACACCTACGCACACGCCTATACACATGCCTACGCACACACCTACACACATGCCTACGCACACACCTACACATGCCTACACACATGCCTAAACACGCCTACACACACGCCTGCGCACACGCCTACACACGCCTACGCACACGCCTACACACATGCCTACGCACACGCCTACACACACGCCTGCGCACACGCCTACACACACGCCTGCGCACACGCCTACACCTACGCGTAAATCTTTCCTGATGACAGAATCAGCACATAGGCTTGATGACCCTGCTCAGTGTGCTAGCACACTCTATCATCACTACACACACACACACACACACACACACACACACACACACACACACACACACACGACATCCCCATACCTCTATTCTTCACTTTTTCTCTTTAGAAATCTCTCTCTCCCTCTCTCCATCACCATCCATTGTGTTCCCTCCTTTGTATATCATAACTTTCTCTGTCCTCCTTCTCTTCTCTCTGCTCATCTCTTCCCTCTGCTCCTCTTTTCCCTCTGCTCCTCTCTTCTCTCAGCTCCCTCTTCCCTCTGCTCCTTCTCTCCTCTCTGTTCCCTCTCTTCTCTCAACTCCTCCCCTTCTCTCTGCTCCCATCTTTTCCCTTTAAATAGGTGCCACTGACACGATACTTAATACTACTCGCCCTTCCTCCCTCTGCTCCCTCTTCCCTCTGCTCCTCTCTTCTCCTCTCTTCTCTCTGCTCCTCTCTTCCCTCTGCTCCCTCTCTTCCCTCTGCTCCCTCTTCCCTCTTCTCCTCTCTTCTCTCTGCTCCTCTCTTCCCTCTGCTCCCTCTCTTCTCTCTTCCCCTCTCTTCCCTCTGCTCCTCTCTGCGCCTCTCTTCTCACTGCTCCTCTCTTCCCTCTGCTCCTCTCTTCTCTCTTCTCCTCTCTTCTCTCTGCTCCTCTCTTCCATCTGCTCCCTTTCTTCTCTGCTCCCTCTCTTCCCTCTGCTCCTCTCTTCTCCTCTCTTCTCTCTGCTCCTCTCTTCTCCCTGCTCCTCTCTTCCATCTCCTCCCTTTCTTCTCTGCTCCCTCTGCTCCCTCTCTTCCCTCTGCTCTTCTTCTCTCTGCTCCCTCTGCTCCCTCTCTTCCCTCTGCTCCTCTCTTCTCCTCTCTTCTCTCTGCTCCTCTCTTCTCCCTGCTCCTCTCTTCCATCTGCTCCCTTTCTTCTCTGCTCCCTCTCTTCTCACTGCGCCCTCTTCTCTCTGCTCCTCTCCTCCCTCTGCTCTTCTTTTCCCTCTGCTCCTATCTTCTCCCTGCTCCTCTCTTCCATCTGCTCCCTTTCTTCTCACTGCTCCCTTTCTTCTCACTGCTCCCTCTCTTCTCTCTGCTCCTCTCTTCCCTCTGCTCCCTCTCTTCTCTCTGCCTCCTCTCTTCCCTCTGCTCCCTTTTTCTCGCTGCACCCTCTTCGCTCTGCTCCTCTCTTCCCTCTGCTCCCTCTCTTCTTCTGCAGCCTTTTAACCTCTACATCCATATGTCACTCCTGCCTACACCCCTCTGACTTCTATTGTGATGGGCTGCAGCCTTTTTCAGCACAGGAGCCCAACGCAAAGAGGCCCTTATGAGGGCCACAACCTGTGTGTGTGTGTGTGTGTGTGTGTGTCCATTATTATTGAGATGTATGTGTGGTGGTCACTCAAGTCATTGTGTCTTGATACAACATACATATGTCCACCTCCCTGTCCAGCTTACTATGATGAAAGGAGAAAGACTGAAACGGGAAGACAGAAAGGCATTATAGGAACGACAGCGATGTGAGTCAGATGTTTTACAGAAAGCTGAAACTCCTCTGACATTTCCTTCCTCTCGTCTTCCTCCTGCTATTCTGCCATGCCGTCTCTTTCTAACTTGCCTTTCACGTACCGATTCTCCCTCTCCTCTCTAAAACGCCGCCTCCTTACCTGGAAGCACTGCTCATCAAGCCAACCTGCACCTGCACATCGGAAAAAGAGTGACCAAAGACATGGTGCACCCCGCTTTCTCTCTTCCTGTCTGTGCTCTGCCACTTCCTGGTCAGCATGGCTGCTGGAACCACCTGGTGCATGCAACCAACCAAAGACATGGTGCACCCCGCTTTCTCTCTTCCTGTCTGTGCTCAGACACTTCCTGGTCAGCATGGCTGCTGGAACCACCTGGTGCATGCAACCAACCAAAGACACGGTGCACCCCGCTTTCTCTCTTCCTGTCTGTGCTCTGCCACTTCCTGGTCAGCATGGCTGCTGGAACCACCTGGTGCATGCAACCAACCAAAGACACGAAGCACCCCACTTTCTCTCTTCCTGTCTGTGCTCTGCCACTTCCTGGTCAGCATGGCTGCTGGAACCACCTGGTGCATGCAACCAACCAAAGACACGAAGTACCCCGCTTTCTCTCTTCCTGTCTGTGCTCAGACACTTCCTGGTCAGCATGGCTGCTGGAACCACCTGGTGCATGCAACCAACCAAAGACACGGTGCACCCCGCTTTCTCTCTTCCTGTCTGTGCTCAGACACTTCCTGGTCAGCATGGCTGCTGGAACCACCTGGTGCATGCAACCAACCAAAGACACGAAGCACCCCGCTTTCTCTCTTCCTGTCTGTGCTCAGCCACTTCCTGGTCAGCATGGCTGCTGGAACCACCTGGTGCGTGCAACCAACCAAAGACACGGCAGCGGCCTCAGCTCACGCACACTCGGGCATGGCATGGGGCGTCTGGGTGCTGTACTGATCTATTCCGTTTCGTAACAACACAGGGATCGCTGGTTTGAATCCTCGTGTTACCTTCGGTTTGGACAAGTGTCCCTACAGACACAATTCGCCGTGTCTGCGAGTGGGAAGCTGGATGTGGGTGTGTGTCCTGGTCGCTGCACTAGGGCCTCCTCTAGTCCATCGGGGCGCCTGTTCAAGGGGGAGGGGGAAATGGGGGGAATAGCGTGATCCTCCCACACACTACGCCCCCTGGAGAAACTCCTCACTGTCAGGTGAAAAGAAGCAGCTGGTGACTCCACATGTATGGGAGAAGGCGTGTGGAAGTCTGCAGCCCTCCCCGGATCGGCAGAGGGGGTGGAGCAGAGACCGGGACGGCTCGGAAGAGTGGGGTAATTGGCCAAGTACAATTGGGGAGGAAAAAAATACTCAGATATCGACGGCTTAGCTTTGTGATTGAGGAGGGCGGCTTTCTCTCAATTTTCTCTCTAAATTTGCACGTCCTTTGTTGTCTCGTGACACTTGTTCAATATCCCACCCGTACTGTCCAATATCTCACCTGTACTGTTCAATATCTCACCTGTACTGTTCAATATCTCACCTGTATTGTTCAATATCTCACCTGTACTGTTCAATATCTCACCTGTACTGTTCAATATCTCACCTGTACTGTTCAATATCTCACCTGTACTGTTCAATATCACACCTGTATTGTTCAATATCTCACCTGCACTGTTCAATATCTAACCTGTACTGTTCAATATCACACCTGTATTGTTCAATATCTCACCTGTATTGTTCTATATCTCACCTGTACTGTTCAATATCACACCTGTATTGTTCATTATCTCACCTGTACTGTTTATTATCACACATACATATATTGTTCAATATCACACCTATATTGTTCAATATCTCAACTGTACTGTTCAGTATCTCACCTGTTTTGTTCAATATCACACCTGTATTGTCCAATATGTCACCTGTATTGTTCAATATCTCAAATGTACTGTTCAATATCACACCTGTATTGTTCATTATCTCACCTGTATTGTCCAATATCAAACCTGTATTGTTCAATATCTCACCTGTACTGTTCAATATCACACCTGTACTGTTCAATATCTCACCTGTACTGTTCATTATCACACATACATATATTGTTCAATATCTCACCTGTACTGTACAATATCACACTTGTATTGTTCCAATATCTCACCTGTACTGTTCAATATCTCACCTGTATTGTTCTATATCTCACCTGTACTGTTCAATATCACACCTGTATTGTTCAATATCTCACCTGCACTGTTCAATATCTAACCTGTACTGTTCAATATCACACCTGTATTGTTCAATATCTCACGTGTACTGTTCAATATCTCACCTGTACTGTTCAATATCTCACCTATATTGTTCAATATCTCACCTGTACTGTTCAATATCTCACCTGTACTGTTCAATATCTCACCTGTACTGTTCAATATCTCACATATATTGTTCAATATCTCACCTGTACTGTTCAATGTCTCACCTGTATTATTCAATATCTCACCTGTACTGTTTATTATCACACATACATATATTGTTCAATATCACACCTATATTGTTCAATATCTCAACTGTACTGTTCAGTATCTCACCTGTTTTGTTCAATATCACACCTTTATTGTCCAATATGTAAGCCAGCCACTGAGGATGCACAAGCCAGTGCATCCTTAGTGCCGGTCCCAAGCCCGGACAAATGGGGAGGGTTGCATCAGGAAGGGCATCCGGCGTAAAATCTTTGCCAAATCAAATATGCGGATCATAAATAAGACTTACATACCGGATCGGTCGAGGCCCGGGTTACCAACGACCGCCACCGGTACTGTTAACCAGCAGGGTGTCGGTGGAAACTATGCTACTGTTGGGCGAAGGAGAAGGAGAGGGGGGAAAGCATGTCCAGAGGCAGCTAGAGAGGAGGAAGGGTAGGCGTGTGGAGGGGAGAGTTGGAACTTTGAATGTTGGCACTATGACTGGTAAAGGGAGAGAGCTGGCTGACATGATGGAAAGAAGAAAGGTAGGCATACTGTGTGTGCAAGAGACCAGGTGGAAGGAGAGTAAGGCCAGGAGTATCGGAGGTGGGTTCAAACTCTTCTACCATGGTGTGAATGGGAGGAGTAATGGGGTAGGGGTAATTCTGAAGGAAGAGTATGTCAAGAGCATGCTGGAGGTGAAGAGAGTGTCAGACAGAGTGATGAGTATGAAGCTGGAAATTGAAGGTTTATTTCTGAATGTTATCAGCGCATATGCCCCGCAAGTTGGGTGTGAGATGGATGAAAAAGAAGAATTCTGGAGGGAGTTGGACGACATGGTGGAGAGGGTACCCAAGGAGGAGAGAGTGGTGATTGGAGCGGACTTCAATGGACATGTTGGTGAAGGGAACAGAGGTGATGAGGAGGTGATGGGAAGGTATGGAGTCAAGAAGAGAAATGTGGAAGGACAGATGGTGGTGGATTTTGCGAAAAGGATGGAAATGGCTGAGGTGAATACATATTTCAAGAAGAGGGAGGAACACAGGGTGACGTACAAGAGTGGAGGAAAGTGCACACAGGTGGACTATATCTTATGTAGAAGGCGCCATCTAAAAGGGATTGGAGACTGCAAGGTGGTGACAGGGGAGAGCGTAGCTAGGCAGCATCGGATGGTGGTCTGTAGGATGACTTTGGAGACCAAGAAGAGGAAGCGAGTGAAGACACAGCCGAAGATCAAATGGTGGAAGTTGAAGAAGGAAGACTGTTGTGTGGAGTTCAGGCAGGAGTTAAGACAGGCACTGGGTGGTAGTGAAGAGTTGCCAGATGGCTGGACAACTACTGCAGAAATAGTGAGGGAGACAGCTAGGAAGGTACTTGGTGTGTCATCAGGACAGAGGAAGGAAGACAAGGAGACTTGGTGGTGGAATGAGGAAGTACAGCAAATTATACAGAGGAAAAGGTTGGCAAAGAAGAAGTGGGATAGTCAGAGAGATGAAGAAAGTAGACAGGAGTACAAGGAGATGCAGCGTAAAGCAAAGAGAGAGGTGGCAAAGGCAAAGGAAAAGGCGTATGGTGAGTTGTATGACAGATTAGACACTAAGGAAGGAGAAAAGGACTTGTACCGATTGGCTAGACAGAGGGACCAAGCTGCAAAGGATGTGCAGCAAGTTAGGGCGATCAAGGATAGAGATGGAAATGTGCTGACAAGCGAGGAGAGTGTGCTAAGAAGGTGGAAGGAGTACTTTGAGGGGCTGATGAATGAAGAAAATGAGAGAGAGAGAAGGTTGGATGATGTAGGGATAGTGAATCAGGAAGTTCAGCGGATTAGCAAGGAGGAAGTGAGGGCAGCTATGAAGAGGATGAAGAATGGAAAGGCAGTTGGTCCTGATGACATACCTGTGGAGGCATGGAGATGTTTAGGAGAGATGGCAGTGGAGTTTTTAACTAGATTGTTTAACACAATCCTGGAAAGTGAGAGGATGCCTGAGGAGTGGAGAAGAAGCATACTGGTACCGATTTTCAAGAACAAGGGCGATGTGCAGAACTGTAGCAACTACAGAGGTATAAAGTTGATCAGCCACAGCATGAAGATTTGGGAAAGAGTAATAGAAGCTAGGTTAAGAGGAGAGGTGGCGATCAGCAGCAGCAGTATGGTTTCATGCCATGAAAGAGCACCACAGATGCGATGTTTGCTTTGAGAATGTTGATTGAGAAGTATAGAGAAGGCCAGAAGGAGGTACATTGTGTCTTTGTAGATTTAGAGAAAGCTTATGACAGAGTGCCGAGAGAGGAGGTGTGGTATTGTATGAGGAAGTCAGGAGTTGCAGAGAAGTATGTAGGAGTGGTGCAGGATACGTATGAGGGAAGTGTGACAATGGTGAGGTGTGTGGCAACGGAATAGACCACTACACTACCCGGATGCCCTCAATGTGTGTGTGCTTTAGTGGATCTGAGGTTCTGCAACCTACAGCTCCCTCATGCAGACCCTGCAGCTGACAGGTATCCAGTGTAAACCATCTGTTTGCATCGATTGCTTCAATATCCATGGTGTCATGGATAACACCAAAAATCAAGGTGTGAGATATTGTGTACACACATGCGGACACGAAAATGCACAGGGGCCAGTGCAAACACACACACACACACACACACACACACACACACACACACACACACACACACACACACACAGAGCGTGCTGATGAATGGTGTGTGCAGCCAGTGGAGTGCTGCATGCTACATCACATGCTCTGCTAGTGTGTGTGTCAGCAAAGCACCAGCGCTGAGTTGCCACTTTAAAAGCTGACAGGGGGCTCTGTCCAAATGTAGAGGAATAAATAAGCTGCAGAGCCATGCACTCAGGAGAGAGATGCACTCAGACACACACAAGGACATACAACACAGAACCTACACACACACAGGGCTATCTAATGACAAACGCACACGCGCAAGCTAGGATACTGTTGAGGGGAGTAGCACTTAATCCATTTACATCCAACTTCAGCCCTTAAAATGACCTTGGAACTGACCCCAGGCCTGCTGAGATCACACTTAACTACTGACCCCAAGCCTGCTGAGGTCACACTTAACTACTGACACCAGGCCTGCTGCGGTCACACTTAACTACTGACACCAAGCCTGCTGAGATCACACTTAACGACTGACACTAAGCCTGCTGCGGTCACACTTAGTACTGACCCCAGGCCTGCTGAGGTCACAACTACTGACACCAGGCATGCTGCGGTCACACTTAACTACTGACACCAAGCCTGCTGAGGTCACACTTAGTACTGACACCAGGCCCGCTGAGGTCACACTTAACTACTGACACCAGGCCTGCTGAGGTCACACTTAACTACTGACACCAGGCCTGCTGAGGTCACACTTAGTACTGACCCCAGGCCTGCTGAGGTCACACTTAACTACTGACACCAGGCATGCTGCGGTCACACTTAACTACTGACACTAAGCCTGCTGAGGTCACACTTAGTACTGACACCAGGCCTGCTGAGGTCAAACTTAACGACTGACACCAGGCCTGCTGTGGTCACAGTACTGACCCCAGGCCTGCTGTGTTCATACTTAGTACTGACCCCAGGCCTGCTGCGGTCACACTTAACGACTGACACCAGGCCTGCTGTGGTCACAGTACTGACCCCAGGCCTGCTGTGTTCATACTTAGTACTGACCCCAGGCCTGCTGCGGTCACACTTAACGACTGACACCAGGCCTGCTGCGGACACACTTAGTACTGACCCCAGGCCTGCTGTGGTCACACTTAGTACTGACCCCAGGCCTGCTGTGTTCACACTCAGTACTGACCTCAGGCCTGCTGTGTTCACACTTAGTCCTGACCCCAGGCCTGCTGTGGTCACACTTAGTACTGACCCCAGGCCTGCTTTGTTCACACTTAGTCCTGACCCCAGGCCTGCTTTGTTCACACTTAGTCCTGACCCCAGGCCTGCTTTGTTCAGACTTAGTACTGACACCAGGCCTGCTGAGGTCACACTTAACGACTGACACCAGGCCTGCTGCGGTCACAGTACTGACCCCAGGCCTGCTGTGTTCATACTCAGTACTGACACCAGGCCTGCTGTGTTCACACTTAACGACTGACACCAGGCCTGCTGTGGTCACACTTAGTACCGACCCCAGGCTTGCTGTGGTCACACTTAACGACTGACCCCAGGTCTGCTGTGTTCACACTTAGTACTGACCCCAGGCCTGCTGTGTTCATACTCAGTACTGACACCAGGCCTGCTGTGGTCACACTTAACGACTGACACCAGGCTTGCTGTGGTCACACTTAGTACCGACCCCAGGCCTACTGAGGTCACACTTAACGACTGACCCCAGGTCTGCTGTGTTCACACTTAGTACCGACCCCAGGCCTGCTTTGCTCACACTTAGTCCTGACCCCAGGCCTGCTTTGTTCACACTTAGTACTGACACCAGGCCTGCTGAGGTCACACTTAACGACTGACACCAGGCCTGCTGAGGTCACACTTAACGACTGACACCAGGCCTGCTGCGGTCACACTTAACGACTGACACCAGGCCTGCTGCGGTCACACTTAGTACCGACCCCAGGCCTGCTGTGGTCACACTTAACGACTGACACCAGGCCTGCTGTGGTCACACTTAGTACTGACCCCAGGCCTGCTGCGGTCACACTTAACGACTGACCCCAGGCCTGCTGTGGTCACACTTAGTACTGACCCCAGGCCTGCTGCGGTCACACTTAACTACTGACACCAGGCCTGCTGTGGTCACACTTAGTACTGACCCCAGGCCTGCTGCAGTCACACTTAACGACTGACCCCAGGCCTGCTGTGTTCACACTTAGTACTGACCCCAGGCCTGCTGTGTTCACACTTAGTACTGACCCCAGGCCTGCTGTGTTCACACTTAGTACTGACCCCAGGCCTGCTGCGGTCACACTTAGTACTGATCCCAGGCCTGCTGTGTTCATACTTAGTACTGACACCAGGCCTGCTGTGTTCATACTTAGTACTGACCCCAGGCCTGCTGTGTTCATACTTAGTACTGACACCAGGCCTGCTGAGGTCACACTTAACGACTGACACCAGGCCTGTTGAGGTCACACTTAGTACTGACACCAGGCTTGCTGCGGTCACACTTAACGACTGACCCCAGGCCTGCTGTGGTCACACTTAGTACTGACCCCAGGCCTACTGAGGTCACACTTAACGACTGACACCAGGCCTGCTGTGGTCACACTTAGTACCGACCCCAGGCCTGCTGTGGTCACACTTAGTACTGACCCCAGGCCTGCTGTGGTCACACTTAACGACTGACCCCAGGCCTGCTGCGGTCACACTTAGTACTGACCCCAGGCCTGCTGTGTTCACACTTAGTACTGACCTCAGACCACTTAGTACTGACACCAGGCCTGCTGTGGTCACACTTAGTACTGACACCAGTACTGCTGTGGTCACACTTAACGACTGACCCCAGGCCTGCTGCGGTCACACTTAGTACTGACCCCAGGCCTGCTGTGGTCACACTTAGTACTGACCCCAGGCCTGCTGTGGTCACACTTAACGACTGACGCCAGGCCTGCTGCGGTCACACTTAGTACTGACCCCAGGCCTGCTGTGTTCACACTTAGTACTGACCCCAGGCCTGCTGTGTTCACACTTAGTACTGACCCCAGGCCTGCTGTGTTCACACTTAGTACTGACCCCAGGCCTGCTGTGTTCACACTTAGTACTGACCCCAGGCCTGCTGTGTTCACACTTAGTACTGACCCCAGGCCTGCTGTGTTCACACTTAGTACCGACCCCAGGCCTGCTGTGGTCACACTTAGTACTGACCCCAGGCCTGCTGTGGTCACACTTAGTACTGACCCCAGGCCTGCTGTGGTCACACTTAACGACTGACCCCAGGCCTGCTGCGGTCACACTTAGTACTGACCCCAGGCCTGCTGTGTTCACACTTAGTACTGACCCCAGGCCTGCTGTGTTCACACTTAGTACTGACCCCAGGCCTGCTGTGTTCACACTTAGTACTGACCTCAGGCCACTTAGTACTGACACCAGGCCTGCTGTGGTCACACTTAGTACTGACACCAGTACTGCAGTGTGTGTGCATACACACAGGACCTGCATGGATGCAGTGTATGTGTGTGTGTGTGTGTGTACCAACAGGACCTGCACAGCTGGAGTGTGTGTGTGTGTGTGTGTGTGTGTGTGTATACCAACAGGACCTGCACAGGCCACCACAGCCCGCCGTAAAGCACTGGCTCGGCAAGATAATGACCAGTGCTGCAGGACAAACAGCAGGCCACATTAGTGAGAAATCTCACCCTCACATGGTGTGAATTGCCATGGTGCTCTCTTAGTAGCCACAGGCCTGGGACTGGCTTAGTAGCCACAGGCCTGGAGACTGGCTTAGTAGCCACAGGCCTGGAGACTGGCTTAGTAGCCATAGGCCTGGGGACTGGCTTAGTAGCCACAGGCCTGAGGACTGGCTTAGTAGCCACAGGCCTGAGGACTGGCTTAGTAGCCATAGGCCTGGGGACTGGCTTAGTAGCCATAGGCCTGGGGACTGGCTTAGTAGCCACAGGCCTGGGACTGGCTTGACTTCAGCAAATGGCTATTGAGTCTTTACTCACTGGTTCTATTCTGGCAGTTGTCCAGTACTGCCCTCTCCATACACCCCTCTGTGACTGGACATATCCATGGAGAAGTAAAATGCATACACATACCCCACACACTCTCTCTCTCTCTCTCTCTCTCTCTCTCTCTCTCTCTCTCTCTCTCTCTCTGGAAAGTAAACTGGACTGCATATGGGGTCATGGCCATGTACTTACCCCGAGCGCTAATGCCTCAGAGGCACTGCACGAACTACACAACGGCATCAGCAAACAACAAACCGCGTACCCCGACGGACTTCTCATTACTGCTGGGGATTTCAATCATGCAAACCTGAAGACTGTATTTCCTACATTTTATCAACATGTAAACTTTGCCACCAGGGAAAACAACAAACTGGACCTCATTTACACTAATCAGAAGAATGCATACAGAGCATTGCCCCTCCCCCACCTGGGAAACTCGGACCACATCTCTGTTATGCTAATCCAGCATACAGGCCACTTCTGAAACTTGCCAAACCGGTTCAGCGACAGATCAGGGTCTAGCCAGAGGGTCTATCTCAGCTCACCAGGACTGCTTTGAGAACACCGACTGGGGCATTTTCAAAGCAGCAGCCTTCTCTGGTGAGCACATTGATCTGGAGGAATACACAGTGACAGTGACAGCCTACAACAATAAGTGTGTAGACAATGTCACAGTCACCAAAACCATCTCTTGGCGGCCAACCAGAAGCCTTGGCTGACAGCAGAAGTCCGGGCACTGTTGAGGACCCAGAATGTTGTATTCAGATCCGGTGATAAGGCAGCACTCAAGACAGCAAGGGCTAACCTGTCGTGTGGCATCTGGCAGGCAAAAAGACAATATGCACAGAGAATCCACAGCCACTTCACTGATAGCAGAGACGCACAGTGCTTGTGGAAGGGCGTCCAGGCCTGCGGTGTCTGACGAAGGCGAGTCTCCCCCCACTCATCCTCATCACATTCTACAGAGGCACCATAGAGAGCATTCTGACCAGCTGTATCTCTGTCTGGCATGGGACCGGCAAGGCCTCTGACCACAGACCCCTACAGTGGATAGTGAAGACAGCTGGAAAGATCATAGGAACTGCTCTCCCATCCATCCAGGCCATCTATGACACACGGTGCACCTGGAAGGCTCTCAGCATCATGAAGGACCCCACCCACCTCCCCACATCCACATCACCCTCCTACCCTCTGGTAGGACATGCCGGAGCATCCGTGCTGCCCTCCACCAGACTATGCACCAGTTGCTTTCCTCAGGCTGTAAGGTTCCTCAACAGCCTGAACACTTAGACCTTCCACAAAATGACGTTTTGACCTTCTTACTCTCTGTCAGTGTCAGGTGTGCTTGAGATGTTTAGGTCTGGGATGTGATTCTTGTTTTAAATGCACTTCTTGTTTTTCATATTTATTGTGTCATTTGTTTTTATGCAACATTGAGGTCCTTGTGAAACGTAATTTTGTTCCCTTGTATGTATGAGACAAGCACATGAGGCAATGGCAATAAGAACCGGCTAATCTAAGTCTAAATCTAAGTCTAAGTTAGCATGTTTGCGTGCACCAAAATGTACATGATTGTGTGTGTTGGCATTGAAACCGTAGGAGACATCTACAAGTCAACCAACAAGTTACAAGTATTCTAGCATAATATATGGACATGCGTTGTGTACATTACAGATACATTTGTTTGGGTGATACCAAATTATGTAAAAGTTAAATATTTTGTTTTTAAAAGTAGGCTACACATATTCTGAGCTATATGAGCGCTAACGCGTAGCAGCCATGTGGAAATGCGGTCCAGTGCTCATAGTGCTGTGTGTGTGTGTGTGTGTGTGTGTGTGTGTGTGTGTGTGTGTGTGTGTGTGTGTGTGTGTGTGTGTGTGTGTGTGTGTGTGTGTGTGTGTCTAAAAGTGCTTGCACTTCTGCAGGTATTAATATGGGATTGTGTATGTGTGTGTTTCTACAGGTGTGGATGCAAAACCTACCATGTCCTGCAGGGCTTACTGTCAAAACCCACCTCACTAATTAAAGTGGTCCCCAGCTGAGTGGATAGAGTCAGGGGCTAAGGATATGAGAGAGAGAGAGAGAGAGAGAGAGAGAGAGTAGGTAAGGCAAACAAATGGAAAGAAAACACAAAGGGAGGGAATCGTGAGAGGTGGAAACAGGATGAAATAACCAAGGGGAGAGGAAGATTAAGGTGAAAGGAGAAAGATTAATTGGTTTATGAGTATGGGGTTGGAAAAGGAGGGAGGAAGAGGAGGAAAAAAGCACAATGGATAGGAAGCGGGAAAGTGAGAAATGGAAAGGAAAGGGCGTCATGATCAGAAAGGGTACAGGGAAAAGAGAGAAGATGAAAAGAGGAGAGAAAGAGGAGAGGAAGTGTACATCAGCAGCAAAGTGAGATTTAGAGTGGGATTCAATGGAAGGGAGGCTGGGGAGAGTCAATGGAAGGGAGGCTGGGGAGAGTCAATGGAAGGCAGGCTGGGGAGAGTCAACGGAAGGGAGGCTGGGGAGAGTCAATGGAAGGCAGGCTGGGGAGAGTCAATGGAAGGGAGGCTGGGGAGATTCAATGGAAGGGAGGCTGGGGAGATTCAATGGAAGGGAGGCTGGGGAGAGTCAATGGAAGGGAGGCTGGGGAGAGTCAATGGAAGGGAGGCTGGGGAGATTCAATGGAAGGGAGGCTGGGGAGATTCAATGGAAGGCAGGCTGGGGAGATTCAATGGAAGGGAGGCTGGGGAGAGTCAATGGAAGGGAGGCTGGGGAGATTCAATGGAAGGGAGGCTGGGGAGAGTCAATGGAAGGGAGTCTGGGGCGATTCAATGGAAGGGAGGCTGGGAGATTCAATGGAAGGGAGGCTGGGGAGAGTCAATGGAAGGGAGGCTGGGGAGAGTCAATGGAAGGGAGGCTGGGGAGAGTCAATGGAAGGGAGGCTGGGGAGAGTCAATGGAAGGGAGGCTGGGGAGAGTCAATGGAAGGGAGGCTGGGGAGATTGGAGGAGAGAAGAAAACCATTTACAATAGCGAGCGGGTCAAGGAGAGAAAGATCCAGATAGAAAGAGTGAAAGATGAAAGATGAATGCCAACCTCACTACTACTCCAGCAGTGACAGTGTAAAGATTATTGTGGGTTTGTGAGTGTGTACGTGTGCATCTCTGCACATGCACTTGCATGTGTCTGTGTGTGTTTCTGTGTGTGTGTGTGTGTGTGTGTGTGTGTGTGTGTGTGTGTGTGTGTGTGTGTGTTTGCATGCATGTGCCGTTGCAAGGGCACCAGATGCTCAGATGATGAATGGGTTGCTATCACTGTACAGTCAGCACACACACACACACACACACACACACACACACACACACACACACACACACACACCTGTCATATTTGTGGGTCACAGAGCACACTCACCCAGAGGCCCTTGCTGCTGATGTAAAGGACACAGAGAGAGAGGGGGGGGGCGAGCGAGAGAGAGAGAGAGAGTGAGAGAGGAGAGAAAGGGAGAGAGGGGGAGCGAGCGAGAGAAACAGAGGGAGAGAGAGAGCGCGAGATAGAGAGGAGAGAAAGGGAGAGAGGGGGAGCGAGCGAGAGAAAGGGAGGGAGAGAGAGAGCGCGAGATAGAGAGGAGAGAAAGGGAGAGAGGGAGGGAGAGCACGAGAGAGAGAGGGGGAGTGAGCAAGAGAGAGGGAGGGAGAGAAAGGGGGAGAGGGGGGAGTGAGCAAGAGAGAGGGAGGGAGAGAGAGCGAGAGAGGTGAGAAAGGGGGAGAGAGGGAGCGACATTAAAGGGGAGGACATGTTTTACAGTGGAAGCAGAATGAAGCTGGCTCAGGACAGCCAGGCTGTGATAGAGTGACTGCTCCATGGTGGCCAGTGATGTTTCGGGGTGTCCGGGTGGCGTAGCGGTCTATTCCGCTGCCTACCAACATGGGGGTTGGAGGTTTGAATCCCCATGTTACCTCCGGATAGTGACGCCTGACCAAGCCGGAGGTAACACCCCATGTTGCCTCCGGCTTGGTCAGGCGTCACTATAGACAAAATTGGCCATGTCTGTAAGTGGGAAGCCGGATGTGGGTAGGTGTCCTGGTCGCTGCAGTAGCGCCTCCTCTGGTTTGTCGGGGCACCTGTGCAGGAGGGGGGGGAATAGCGCGATCCTCCCAATCACTACGTCCCCCTGGTGAAACGCCTCACTGTCAGGTGAAAGGAAGGAGCTGGTGACTCCACATGTATCGGAGCAGGCATGTGGTAGTCTGCAGCCCTCCCCCCTCCCCGGATTGACAGAGGGGGTGGAGCAGTGACTGGGACAGCTCGAAAGAGTGGGGCAATTGGCCAAGTACAATTGGGGCCCCCCCAAAAAAGTCATGGTTTTCCCAGCTAAATAAAGTGATGTAATAAGGCATGCATCCACACGCCCCAGTCAGCAGAAATATTTCCTGACACGCATCGTTTAACAACTCAGCATAGGTTCATGCATCCCGTACTGCGCACAACATTTGCCATTTTGATCTTGTGTAGACTTCTGCCGCCGTCTAAACAGAACACACTGCTCACCATCAGGGACCAGCAGATGGCTTTTCGAGGCCCACCGGCTTGGCATTCTGATTTCAGCCCAGATCCCACGTTTAAAGTCTACATCAGAAGACTGGTGGATATAAGTCTACATCAGAAGACTGGCGGGTGCAAGTCTACATCAGAAGACTGGCGGGTGCAAGTCTACATCAGAAGACTGGCGGGTGTAAGTCTCCATCAGAAGACTGGCGGGTATAAGTCTACATCAGAAGACTGGCGGGTATAAGTCTACATCAGAAGACTGGCGGGTATAAGTCTACATCAGAAGACTGGCGGGTGTAAGTCTACATCAGAAGACTGGCGGGTGCAAGTCTACATCAGAAGACTGGCGGGTATAAGTCTACATCAGAAGACTGGCGGGTATAAGTCTACATCAGAAGACTGGCAGGTGCAAGTCTACATCAGAAGACTGGCGTGTATAAGTCTACATCAGAAGACTGGCGGGTGCAAGTCTACATCAGAAGACTGGCGGGTATAAGTCTACATCAGAAGACTGGCGTGTATAAGTCTCCATCAGAAGACTGGCGGGTATAAGTCTACATCAGAAGACTGGCGGATATAAGTCTACATCAGAAGACTGGCGGATATAAGTCTACATCAGAAGACTGGCGGGTATAAGTCTACATCAGAAGACTGGCGGGTATAAGTCTACATCAGAAGACTGGCGGGTGCAAGTCTACATCAGAAGACTGGCGGGTATAAGTCTACATCAGAAGACTGGCGTGTATAAGTCTACATCAGAAGACTGGCGGGTATAAGTCTACATCAGAAGACTGGCGGATATAAGTCTACATCAGAAGACTGGCGGATATAAGTCTACATCAGAAGACTGGCGGGTATAAGTCTACATCAGAAGACTGGCGGGTATAAGTCTACATCAGAAGACTGGCGGGTATAAGTCTACATCAGAAGACTGGCGGATATAAGTCTACATCAGAAGACTGGCGGGTATAAGTCTACATCAGAAGACTGGCGGATATAAGTCTACATCAGAAGACTGGCGGGTGCAAGTCTACATCAGAAGACTGGCGGGGGTAAGTCTCCATCAGAAGACTGGCGGGTATAAGTCTACATCAGAAGACTGGCGGGTATAAGTCTACATCAGAAGACTGGCGGGTATAAGTCTACATCAGAAGACTGGCGGGTGCAAGTCTCCGTCAGAAGACTGGCGGGTGCAAGTCTCCATCAGAAGACTGGCGGGTGTAAGTCTACATCAGGAGACTGGCGGGTGCAAGTCTCCGTCAGAAGACTGGCGGGTATAAGTCTACATCAGAAGACTGGCGGGTGTAAGTCTACATCAGAAGACTGGCGGGTGCAAGTCTACATCAGAAGACTGGCGGGTATAAGTCTACATCAGAAGACTGGCGGGTATAAGTCTACATCAGAAGACTGGCAGGTGCAAGTCTACATCAGAAGACTGGCGGGTATAAGTCTACATCAGGAGACTGGCGGGTGCAAGTCTACATCAGAAGACTGGCGTGTATAAGTCTACATCAGAAGACTGGCGGGTGCAAGTCTACATCAGAAGACTGGCGGGTATAAGTCTACATCAGAAGACTGGCGGGTGTAAGTCTACATCAGAAGACTGGCGGATATAAGTCTACATCAGAAGACTGGCGGGTATAAGTCTACATCAGAAGACTGGCGGGTGTAAGTCTACATCAGAAGACTGGCGGGTGCAAGTCTACATCAGAAGACTGGCGGGTATAAGTCTACATCAGAAGACTGGCGGGTATAAGTCTACATCAGAAGACTGGCAGGTGCAAGTCTACATCAGAAGACTGGCGGGTATAAGTCTACATCAGGAGACTGGTGGGTGCAAGTCTACATCAGAAGACTGGCGTGTATAAGTCTACATCAGAAGACTGGCGGGTGCAAGTCTACATCAGAAGACTGGCGGGTATAAGTCTACATCAGAAGACTGGCGTGTATAAGTCTACATCAGAAGACTGGCGGGTATAAGTCTACATCAGAAGACTGGCGGATATAAGTCTACATCAGAAGACTGGCGGGTATAAGTCTACATCAGAAGACTGGCGGGTATAAGTCTACATCAGAAGACTGGCGGATATAAGTCTACATCAGAAGACTGGCGGGTGCAAGTCTACATCAGAAGACTGGCGGGGGTAAGTCTCCATCAGAAGACTGGCGGGTATAAGTCTACATCAGAAGACTGGCGGGTATAAGTCTACATCAGAAGACTGGCGGGTATAAGTCTACATCAGAAGACTGGCGGGTGCAAGTCTCCGTCAGAAGACTGGCGGGTGCAAGTCTCCATCAGAAGACTGGCGGGTGTAAGTCTACATCAGGAGACTGGCGGGTGCAAGTCTCCGTCAGAAGACTGGCGGGTGTAAGTCTACATCAGAAGACTGGCGGGTGCAAGTCTCCATCAGAAGACTGGCGGGTGCAAGTCTCCGTCAGAAGACTGGCGGGTGCAAGTCTACGTCAGAAGACTGGCGGGTGCAAGTCTCCATCAGAAGACTGGCGGGTGCAAGTCTACATCAGAAGACTGGCGGGTGCAAGTCTCCATCAGAAGACTGGCGGGTGCAAGTCTACATCAGAAGACTGGCGGGTGCAAGTCTACATCAGAAGACTGGCGGGTATAAGTCTACATCAGAAGACTGGCGGGTATAAGTCTACATCAGAAGACTGGCAGGTGCAAGTCTACATCAGAAGACTGGCGGGTATAAGTCTACATCAGGAGACTGGCGGGTGCAAGTCTACATCAGAAGACTGGCGGGTATAAGTCTACATCAGAAGACTGGCGTGTATAAGTCTACATCAGAAGACTGGCGGGTATAAGTCTACATCAGAAGACTGGCGGATATAAGTCTACATCAGAAGACTGGCGGGTATAAGTCTACATCAGAAGACTGGCGGGTATAAGTCTACATCAGAAGACTGGCGGGTATAAGTCTACATCAGAAGACTGGCGGATATAAGTCTACATCAGAAGACTGGCGGGTATAAGTCTACATCAGAAGACTGGCGGATATAAGTCTACATCAGAAGACTGGCGGGTGCAAGTCTACATCAGAAGACTGGCGGGGGTAAGTCTCCATCAGAAGACTGGCGGGTATAAGTCTACATCAGAAGACTGGCGGGTATAAGTCTACATCAGAAGACTGGCGGGTATAAGTCTACATCAGAAGACTGGCGGGTGCAAGTCTCCGTCAGAAGACTGGCGGGTGCAAGTCTCCATCAGAAGACTGGCGGGTGTAAGTCTACATCAGGAGACTGGCGGGTGCAAGTCTCCGTCAGAAGACTGGCGGGTATAAGTCTACATCAGAAGACTGGCGGGTGTAAGTCTACATCAGAAGACTGGCGGGTGTAAGTCTACATCAGAAGACTGGCGGGTGCAAGTCTACATCAGAAGACTGGCGGGTATAAGTCTACATCAGAAGACTGGCGGGTATAAGTCTACATCAGAAGACTGGCAGGTGCAAGTCTACATCAGAAGACTGGCGGGTATAAGTCTACATCAGGAGACTGGCGGGTGCAAGTCTACATCAGAAGACTGGCGTGTATAAGTCTACATCAGAAGACTGGCGGGTATAAGTCTACATCAGAAGACTGGCGGATATAAGTCTACATCAGAAGACTGGCGGGTATAAGTCTACATCAGAAGACTGGCGGGTATAAGTCTACATCAGGAGACTGGCAGGTGCAAGTCTCCGTCAGAAGACTGGCGGGTGTAAGTCTACATCAGAAGACTGGCGGGTGCAAGTCTCCATCAGAAGACTGGCGGGTGCAAGTCTCCGTCAGAAGACTGGCGGGTGCAAATCTACGTCAGAAGACTGGCGGGTGCAAGTCTCCATCAGAAGACTGGCGGGTGCAAGTCTCCATCAGAAGACTGGCGGGTGCAAGTCTACATCAGAAGACTGGCGGGTGCAAGTCTACATCAGAAGACTGGCGGGTATAAGTCTACATCAGAAGACTGGCGGGTATAAGTCTACGTCAGAAGACTGGCGGGTGCAAGTCTCCATCAGAAGACTGGCGGGTGCAAGTCTCCATCAGAAGACTGGCGGGTGCAAGTCTACATCAGAAGACTGGCGGGTGCAAGTCTACATCAGAAGACTGGCGGGTATAAGTCTACATCAGAAGACTGGCAGGTGCAAGTCTACATCAGAAGACTGGCGGGTATAAGTCTACATCAGGAGACTGGCGGGTGCAAGTCTACATCAGAAGACTGGCGTGTATAAGTCTACATCAGAAGACTGGCGGGTGCAAGTCTACATCAGAAGACTGGCGGGTATAAGTCTACATCAGAAGACTGGCGGGTATAAGTCTACATCAGAAGACTGGCGGGTATAAGTGTACATCAGAAGACTGGCGGATATAAGTCTACATCAGAAGACTGGCGGGTATAAGTCTACATCAGAAGACTGGCGGGTATAAGTCTACATCAGAAGACTGGCGGGTATAAGTCTACATCAGAAGACTGGCGGGTATAAGTCTACATCAGAAGACTGGCGGGTGCAAGTCTCCGTCAGAAGACTGGCGGGTGCAAGTCTCCATCAGAAGACTGGCGGGTGTAAGTCTACATCAGGAGACTGGCGGGTGCAAGTCTCCGTCAGAAGACTGGCGGGTGTAAGTCTACATCAGAAGACTGGCGGGTGCAAGTCTCCATCAGAAGACTGGCGGGTGCAAGTCTCCGTCAGAAGACTGGCGGGTGCAAGTCTACGTCAGAAGACTGGCGGGTGCAAGTCTCCATCAGAAGACTGGCGGGTGCAAGTCTACATCAGAAGACTGGCGGGTGCAAGTCTCCATCAGAAGACTGGCGGGTGCAAGTCTACATCAGAAGACTGGCGGGTGCAAGTCTACATCAGAAGACTGGCGGGTATAAGTCTACATCAGAAGACTGGCGGGTATAAGTCTACATAAGAAGACTGGCAGGTGCAAGTCTACATCAGAAGACTGGCGGGTATAAGTCTACATCAGGAGACTGGCGGGTGCAAGTCTACATCAGAAGACTGGCGTGTATAAGTCTACATCAGAAGACTGGCGGGTGCAAGTCTACATCAGAAGACTGGCGGGTATAAGTCTACATCAGAAGACTGGCGTGTATAAGTCTACATCAGAAGACTGGCGGGTATAAGTCTACATCAGAAGACTGGCGGATATAAGTCTACATCAGAAGACTGGCGGGTATAAGTCTACATCAGAAGACTGGCGGGTATAAGTCTACATCAGAAGACTGGCGGGTATAAGTCTACATCAGAAGACTGGCGTGTATAAGTCTACATCAGAAGACTGGCGGGTATAAGTCTACATCAGAAGACTGGCGGATATAAGTCTACATCAGAAGACTGGCGGGTGCAAGTCTACATCAGAAGACTGGCGGGGGTAAGTCTCCATCAGAAGACTGGCGGGTATAAGTCTACATCAGAAGACTGGCGGGTATAAGTCTACATCAGAAGACTGGCGGGTATAAGTCTACATCAGAAGACTGGCGGGTGCAAGTCTCCGTCAGAAGACTGGCGGGTGCAAGTCTCCATCAGAAGACTGGCGGGTGTAAGTCTACATCAGGAGACTGGCGGGTGCAAGTCTCCGTCAGAAGACTGGCGGGTATAAGTCTACATCAGAAGACTGGCGGGTGTAAGTCTACATCAGAAGACTGGCGGGTGTAAGTCTACATCAGAAGACTGGCGGGTGCAAGTCTACATCAGAAGACTGGCGGGTATAAGTCTACATCAGAAGACTGGCGGGTATAAGTCTACATCAGAAGACTGGCAGGTGCAAGTCTACATCAGAAGACTGGCGGGTATAAGTCTACATCAGGAGACTGGCGGGTGCAAGTCTACATCAGAAGACTGGCGTGTATAAGTCTACATCAGAAGACTGGCGGGTGCAAGTCTACATCAGAAGACTGGCGGGTATAAGTCTACATCAGAAGACTGGCGGGTGTAAGTCTACATCAGAAGACTGGCGGGTATAAGTCTACATCAGAAGACTGGCGGGTATAAGTCTAAATCAGAAGACTGGCGGGTGTAAGTCTACATCAGAAGACTGGCGGGTGCAAGTCTACATCAGAAGACTGGCGGGTATAAGTCTACATCAGAAGACTGGCGGGTATAAGTCTACATCAGAAGACTGGCAGGTGCAAGTCTACATCAGAAGACTGGCGGGTATAAGTCTACATCAGGAGACTGGCGGGTGCAAGTCTACATCAGAAGACTGGCGTGTATAAGTCTACATCAGAAGACTGGCGGGTGCAAGTCTACATCAGAAGACTGGCGGGTATAAGTCTACATCAGAAGACTGGCGTGTATAAGTCTACATCAGAAGACTGGCGGGTATAAGTCTACATCAGAAGACTGGCGGGTATAAGTCTACATCAGAAGACTGGCAGGTGCAAGTCTACATCAGAAGACTGGCGGGTATAAGTCTACATCAGGAGACTGGCGGGTGCAAGTCTACATCAGAAGACTGGCGTGTATAAGTCTACATCAGAAGACTGGCGGGTGCAAGTCTACATCAGAAGACTGGCGGGTATAAGTCTACATCAGAAGACTGGCGGGTGTAAGTCTACATCAGAAGACTGGCGGGTATAAGTCTACATCAGAAGACTGGCGGGTATAAGTCTACATCAGAAGACTGGCGGGTATAAGTCTACATCAGAAGACTGGCGGGTGCAAGTCTACATCAGAAGACTGGCGGGTATAAGTCTACATCAGAAGACTGGCGGGTATAAGTCTACATCAGAAGACTGGCAGGTGCAAGTCTACATCAGAAGACTGGCGGGTATAAGTCTACATCAGGAGACTGGCGGGTGCAAGTCTACATCAGAAGACTGGCGTGTATAAGTCTACATCAGAAGACTGGCGGGTGCAAGTCTACATCAGAAGACTGGCGGGTATAAGTCTACATCAGAAGACTGGCGTGTATAAGTCTACATCAGAAGACTGGCGGGTATAAGTCTACATCAGAAGACTGGCGGGTATAAGTCTACATCAGAAGACTGGCGGGTATAAGTCTACATCAGAAGACTGGCGGGTATAAGTCTACATCAGAAGACTGGCGGGTATAAGTCTACATCAGAAGACTGGCGGATATAAGTCTACATCAGAAGACTGGCGGGTATAAGTCTACATCAGAAGACTGGCGGGTGCAAGTCTACATCAGAAGACTGGCGGGGGTAAGTCTCCATCAGAAGACTGGCGGGTATAAGTCTACATCAGAAGACTGGCGGGTATAAGTCTACATCAGAAGACTGGCGGGTGTAAGTCTACATCAGAAGACTGGCGCGTGCAAGTCTACATCAGAAGACTGGCGGGTATAAGTCTACATCAGAAGACTGGCGGGTATAAGTCTACATCAGAAGACTGGCAGGTGCAAGTCTACATCAGAAGACTGGCGGGTATAAGTCTACATCAGGAGACTGGTGGGTGCAAGTCTACATCAGAAGACTGGCGTGTATAAGTCTACATCAGAAGACTGGCGGGTGCAAGTCTACATCAGAAGACTGGCGGGTATAAGTCTACATCAGAAGACTGGCGGGTGTAAGTCTACATCAGAAGACTGGCGGGTATAAGTCTACATCAGAAGACTGGCGGGTATAAGTCTACATCAGAAGACTGGCGGGTATAAGTCTACATCAGAAGACTGGCGGGTGCAAGTCTACATCAGAAGACTGGCGGGTATAAGTCTACATCAGAAGACTGGCGGATATAAGTCTACATCAGAAGACTGGCGGGTGCAAGTCTACATCAGAAGACTGGCGGGGGTAAGTCTCCATCAGAAGACTGGCGGGTATAAGTCTACATCAGAAGACTGGCGGGTGCAAGTCTCCGTCAGAAGACTGGCGGGTGCAAGTCTCCATCAGAAGACTGGCGGGTGTAAGTCTACATCAGGAGACTGGCGGGTGCAAGTCTCCGTCAGAAGACTGGCGGGTATAAGTCTACATCAGAAGACTGGCGGGTGTAAGTCTACATCAGAAGACTGGCGGGTGCAAGTCTACATCAGAAGACTGGCGGGTATAAGTCTACATCAGAAGACTGGCGGGTATAAGTCTACATCAGAAGACTGGCAGGTGCAAGTCTACATCAGAAGACTGGCGGGTATAAGTCTACATCAGGAGACTGGCGGGTGCAAGTCTACATCAGAAGACTGGCGTGTATAAGTCTACATCAGAAGACTGGCGGGTGCAAGTCTACATCAGAAGACTGGCGGGTATAAGTCTACATCAGAAGACTGGCGGGTGTAAGTCTACATCAGAAGACTGGCGGATATAAGTCTACATCAGAAGACTGGCGGGTATAAGTCTACATCAGAAGACTGGCGGGTGTAAGTCTACATCAGAAGACTGGCGGGTGCAAGTCTACATCAGAAGACTGGCGGGTATAAGTCTACATCAGAAGACTGGCGGGTATAAGTCTACATCAGAAGACTGGCAGGTGCAAGTCTACATCAGAAGACTGGCGGGTATAAGTCTACATCAGGAGACTGGCGGGTGCAAGTCTACATCAGAAGACTGGCGTGTATAAGTCTACATCAGAAGACTGGCGGGTGCAAGTCTACATCAGAAGACTGGCGGGTATAAGTCTACATCAGAAGACTGGCGGGTGTAAGTCTACATCAGAAGACTGGCGGGTATAAGTCTACATCAGAAGACTGGCGGGTATAAGTCTAAATCAGAAGACTGGCGGGTGTAAGTCTACATCAGAAGACTGGCGGGTGCAAGTCTACATCAGAAGACTGGCGGGTATAAGTCTACATCAGAAGACTGGCGGGTATAAGTCTACATCAGAAGACTGGCAGGTGCAAGTCTACATCAGAAGACTGGCGGGTATAAGTCTACATCAGGAGACTGGCGGGTGCAAGTCTACATCAGAAGACTGGCGTGTATAAGTCTACATCAGAAGACTGGCGGGTGCAAGTCTACATCAGAAGACTGGCGGGTATAAGTCTACATCAGAAGACTGGCGTGTATAAGTCTACATCAGAAGACTGGCGGGTATAAGTCTACATCAGAAGACTGGCGGGTATAAGTCTACATCAGAAGACTGGCGGGTGCAAGTCTACATCAGAAGACTGGCGGGTATAAGTCTACATCAGGAGACTGGCGGGTGCAAGTCTACATCAGAAGACTGGCGTGTATAAGTCTACATCAGAAGACTGGCGGGTGCAAGTCTACATCAGAAGACTGGCGGGTATAAGTCTACATCAGAAGACTGGCGGGTGTAAGTCTACATCAGAAGACTGGCGGGTATAAGTCTACATCAGAAGACTGGCGGGTATAAGTCTACATCAGAAGACTGGCGGGTGTAAGTCTACATCAGAAGACTGGCGGGTATAAGTCTACATCAGAAGACTGGCGGGTATAAGTCTACATCAGAAGACTGGCAGGTGCAAGTCTACATCAGAAGACTGGCGGGTATAAGTCTACATCAGGAGACTGGCGGGTGCAAGTCTACATCAGAAGACTGGCGTGTATAAGTCTACATCAGAAGACTGGCGGGTGCAAGTCTACATCAGAAGACTGGCGGGTATAAGTCTACATCAGAAGACTGGCGTGTATAAGTCTACATCAGAAGACTGGCGGGTATAAGTCTACATCAGAAGACTGGCGGATATAAGTCTACATCAGAAGACTGGCGGGTATAAGTCTACATCAGAAGACTGGCGGGTATAAGTCTACATCAGAAGACTGGCGGGTATAAGTCTACATCAGAAGACTGGCGGATATAAGTCTACATCAGAAGACTGGCGGGTATAAGTCTACATCAGAAGACTGGCGGGTGCAAGTCTACATCAGAAGACTGGCGGGGGTAAGTCTCCATCAGAAGACTGGCGGGTATAAGTCTACATCAGAAGACTGGCGGGTATAAGTCTACATCAGAAGACTGGCGGGTGCAAGTCTCCGTCAGAAGACTGGCGGGTGCAAGTCTCCATCAGAAGACTGGCGGGTGTAAGTCTACATCAGGAGACTGGCGGGTGCAAGTCTCCGTCAGAAGACTGGCGGGTGTAAGTCTACATCAGAAGACTGGCGGGTGCAAGTCTCCATCAGAAGACTGGCGGGTGCAAGTCTCCGTCAGAAGACTGGCGGGTGCAAGTCTACGTCAGAAGACTGGCGGGTGTAAGTCTACATCAGAAGACTGGCGGGTGCAAGTCTCCATCAGAAGACTGGCGGGTGCAAGTCTCCATCAGAAGACTGGCGGGTGTAAGTCTACGTCAGAAGACTGGTGGTAGTTGTGTACTCTTGGCGAGAAATAATGTTCATTGCAACCAGAGAAACTAGTCGGTGTTGGTCATTTCCAAGGCGGTTTGCAGCTAAAATTCCACACAGGTGATGATGGAGGCTTGACAGAACCTCCATGCTGGAGGGCGCTGCACCAGGTGAAGCGAGACTGGGCTTCGACTGGCCCATAACTCTGATTAGTACATACATTACTACATGAATAGCTCCACTGAAGTTCAGGTGTAGTTTTTTTAGTCAAAATTGGTTGTACATACACACACACACACACACACACACACACACACACACACACACACACACACACACACACACACACACACACGCACAAATAGAGCACCGAGATAAGCTGATGATGACTTGATGTTGGTGACTTGATTTTGATGACTTGATCTTTGTGACCTGATCTTGATGACTTGATGTTGGTGACTTGATGTTGGTGACTTGATCTTGATGACTTGATGTTGGTGACTTGATCTTGGTGACTTGATGTTGGTGACTTGATGTTGGTGACTTGATGTTGGTGACTTGATCTTTGTGACTTGATCTTGATGACTTGATCTTGGTGACTTGATGTTGGTGACTTGATGTTGGTGACTTGATGTTGGTGACTTGATGTTGGTGACTTGATGTTGGTGACTTGATCTTGGTGACTTGATGTTGGTGACTTGATGTTGGTGACTTGATGTTGGTGACTTGATCTTTGTGACTTGATGTTGGTGACTTGATGTTGGTGACTTGATGTTGGTGACTTGATGTTGGTGACTTGATGAGAGAAATGTCAAGACTTAACAATTAAGCTTGATTTTCTTTCTTTTTTTTGTATTTGATTTTTTTCTCTCCTTTTTCTCCAAATTGCACTTGGCCAATCACCCCGTTCTGCCGAGCCGTCCCGGTCTCTGCTCCACCCCCTCTGCTGGTCCGGGGAGGGCTGCAGACTACCACATGCCTCCTCCCACACATGTGGAGCCACCAGCTGCTTCTTTTCACCTGACAGTGAGGAGTTTCACCAGGGAGTGAACAGGCTTGCGTTGAGGCGGGAGCACTCTCAGGCCTTGGAGGTGTCGAGACCCGCCGGTGCTGGAGTCAAGTATGTGTCAGATGCCCCTCTTTGGCGTCCGGTGTGTCTGCTTCCTCGTGCTCTCCTGTTTAGGCCTTGCTGCACCTGACTGCTTTCTGTAGCTCTTTTCCAAAATTAAGCGCAGATCTGCGGGGATGCTGTTTCTCTGCTGTAACTTCCATTAGCAGTTCAAGTTAAATGCAAATCCAGTATGGCATTCTGGGAGACGGAGTTCTTAAAAGTTAGATTGAACGATACCGTGGATTCATTTGCTTTATTTGTTTTTATGGCATAATAATTACTCCTGATTGATAGACATGTCTTTATTTGGTGTGTCAGTGTCATAGGAATTGTTTATATGTTAAAAGATGCTACTAATAAAATAATAATAATTTTAAAATATATTTCCCCCCTTCCCCCATAATTTTGGGCCCCCTCAGAAATGTGGGACCTAGGCCTGGGACTTGTAGGCCTATGTGGAGATCCAACCCGGCTTTCACATCCAAACCGACTTGTCTCAACAACTGTGGGCCGTGACGGTGCTCACCATCTGAACCTAACGCCATGCTAAAGCTGCTGGATGGGTGCTGATGGACTGGAAAAGCTGAACGAGTTACTTGTTGCCATGGTGATTTGTTGCGTTTGTGTGACTCTGGTTGCGTCAGAGTTGTCAAAGTATGTTTATGTGTACATTAGAGTCGGTGGAGGGCCGGGCATAAATGCATGCTCACCTTTTATTTAAGGTCTTTTTTTGTTTTTATCTAAGAAACCTTGATAAACATCCCTCCACATTTAAAGGCTCCTGATGGAGAGAGCAAGGCCTGACAATACAGACTCCAATGGCACGTGTGTGGCTGTGTGTGTCTTTCTTGTGTTGTGTTGTGCAAGGATGCCGTGTTACTGTTAATGCTGACATTATTGGGGTTGTAGCAAAAAAAGATAATTAAAAGACTACTACGACAACAACAACCACAACAACAGCAACAACTGCAATGACAGCAGCAACAATCACAACAACAGCAACAACTACAACACCAAAAACAGCAGTAACAACATCAACAGCAACTACAACAGCATCATCAACAACAGCAACAACTGCAATGACAGCAGCAGCAACTACTACTACAGCAGCAACTACTACAGCAGCAGCAACTACTACAGCAGCAGCAACTACTACAGCAGCAGCAACTACTACAGCAGCAGCAACTCTACTACAGCAGCAGCAACTACTACAGCAGCAGCAACTACTACAACAGCAGCAGCAACTACTACAGCAGCAGCAACTACTACAACAGCAGCAACTACTACAACAGCAGCAACTACTACAGCAGCAGCAACTACTACAGCAGCAGCAGCAACTACAGCAGCAGCAACTCTACTACAGCAGCAGCAACTACTACAGCAGCAGCAACTACTACAACAGCAGCAGCAACTACTACAGCAGCAGCAACTACTACAACAGCAGCAACTACTACAACAGCAGCAACTACTACAGCAGCAGCAACTACTACAACAGCAGCAACTACTACAACAGCAGCAACTACTACAACAGCAGCAACTACTACAACAGCAGCAACTACTACAGCAGCAGCAACTACTACAGCAGCAGCAGCAACTACAACAGCAGCAGCAACTACTACAGCAGCAGCAACTACTACAACAGCAGCAACTACTACAACAGCAGCAACTACTACAACAGCAGCAACTACTACAGCAGCAGCAACTACTACAACAGCAGCAACTACTACAGCAGCAGCAACTACTACAGCAGCAGCAACTACTACAGCAGCAGCAACTACTACAGCAGCAGCAGCAACTACAACAGCAGCAGCAACTACTACAGCAGCAGCAACTACTACAGCAGCAGCAACTACTACAGCAGCAGCAACTACTACAACAGCAGCAACTACTACAGCAGCAGCAACTACTACAACAGCAGCAACTACTACAACAGCAGCAACTACTACAGCAGCAGCAACTACTACAACAGCAGCAACTACTACAGCAGCAGCAACTACTACAGCAGCAGCAACTACTACAGCAGCAGCAGCAACTACAACAGCAGCAGCAACTACTACAGCAGCAGCAGCAACTACAACAGCAGCAGCAACTACTACAGCAGCAGCAACTACTACAACAGCAGCAACTACTACAGCAGCAGCAACTACTACAGCAGCAGCAACTACTACAGCAGCAGCAACTACTACAGCAGCAGCAACTACTACAACAGCAGCAACTACTACAACAGCAGCAACTACTACAACAGCAGCAACTACTACAGCAGCAGCAACTACTACAGCAGCAGCAACTACTACAGCAGCAGCAACTACTACAACAGCAGCAACTACTACAACAGCAGCAACTACTACAACAGCAGCAACTACTACAGCAGCAGCAACTACTACAGCAGCAGCAACTACTACAGCAGCAGCAACTACTACAGCAGCAGCAGCAACTACAACAGCAGCAGCAACTACTACAGCAGCAGCAACTACTACAGCAGCAGCAACTACTACAGCAGCAGCAGCAACTACTACAGCAGCAGCAGCAACTACTACAGCAGCAGCAACTACTACAACAGCAGCAACTACTACAGCAGCAGCAACTACTACAGCAGCAGCAACTACTACAACAGCAGCAACTACTACAACAGCAGCAACTACTACAGCAGCAGCAACTACTACAGCAGCAGCAACTACTACAGCAGCAGCAACTACTACAGCAGCAGCAACTACTACAACAGCAGCAACTACTACAACAGCAGCAACTACTACAGCAGCAGCAACTACTACAACAGCAGCAACTACTACAGCAGCAGCAACTACTACAGCAGCAGCAACTACTACAACAGCAGCAACTACTACAACAGCAGCAACTACTACAACAGCAGCAACTACTACAGCAGCAGCAACTACTACAGCAGCAGCAACTACTACAGCAGCAGCAACTACTAGAGCAGCAGCAACTACTACAACAGCAGCAACTACTACAACAGCAGCAACTACTACAGCAGCAGCAACTACTACAGCAGCAACTACTACAGCAGCAGCAACTACTACAGCAGCAGCAACTACTACAACAGCAGCAACTACTAGAGCAGCAGCAACTACTACAGCAGCAGCAACTACTACAACAGCAGCAACTACTACAGCAGCAGCAACTACTACAGCAGCAGCAACTACTACAACAGCAGCAACTACTACAGCAGCAGCAACTACTACAGCAGCAGCAACTACTACAGCAGCAGCAACTACTACAGCAGCAGCAACTACTAGAGCAGCAGCAACTACTACAACAGCAGCAACTACTACAACAGCAGCAACTACTACAGCAGCAGCAACTACTACAGCAGCAGCAACTACTACAACAGCAGCAACTACTACAACAGCAGCAACTACTACAGCAGCAGCAACTACTACAGCAGCAGCAACTACTACAACAGCAGCAACTACTACAACAGCAGCAACTACTACAGCAGCAGCAACTACTACAGCAGCAGCAACTACTACAGCAGCAGCAACTACTACAACAGCAGCAACTACTACAGCAGCAGCAACTACTACAACAGCAGCAACTACTACAGCAGCAGCAACTACTACAGCAGCAGCAACTACTACAACAGCAGCAACTACTACAGCAGCAGCAACTACTACAACAGCAGCAACTACTACAGCAGCAGCAACTACTACAACAGCAGCAACTACTACAACAGCAGCAACTACTACAGCAGCAGCAACTACTACAGCAGCAGCAACTACTACAGCAGCAGCAGCAACTACAACAGCAGCAACTACTACAACAGCAGCAACTACTACAGCAGCAGCAACTACTACAGCAGCAGCAACTACTACAGCAGCAGCAACTACTACAACAGCAGCAACTACTACAACAGCAGCAACTACTACAGCAGCAGCAACTACTACAGCAGCAGCAACTACTACAGCAGCAGCAACTACTACAGCAGCAGCAGCAACTACTACAGCAGCAGCAACTACTACAGCAGCAACAACTACTACAACAGCAGCAACTACTACAGCAGCAGCAACTACTACAACAGCAGCAACTACTACAACAGCAGCAACTACTACAACAGCAGCAACTACTACAGCAGCAGCAACTACTACAGCAGCAACAACTACTACAACAGCAGCAACAACTACTACAGCAGCAACTACTACAGCAGCAGCAACTACTACAGCAGCAGCAACTACTACAGCAGCAACTACTACAGCAGCAGCAACTACTACAACAGCAGCAACTACTACAGCAGCAGCAACTACTACAACAGCAGCAACTACTACAACAGCAGCAACTACTACAACAGCAGCAACTACTACAGCAGCAGCAACTACTACAGCAGCAGCAACTACTACAACAGCAGCAACTACTACAACAGCAGCAACTACTACAGCAGCAGCAACTACTACAGCAGCAGCAACTACTACAGCAGCAACTACTACAGCAGCAGCAACTACTACAACAGCAGCAACTACTACAACAGCAGCAACTACTACAGCAGCAGCAACTACTACAGCAGCAGCAACTACTACAGCAGCAGCAGCAACTACTACAGCAGCAGCAACTACTACAGCAGCAGCAACTACTACAACAGCAGCAACTACTACAGCAGCAGCAACTACTACAGCAGCAGCAACTACTACAGCAGCAGCAACTACTACAACAGCAGCAACTACTACAGCAGCAGCAACTACTACAGCAGCAGCAACTACTACAGCAGCAGCAACTACTACAGCAGCAGCAACTACTACAACAGCAGCAACTACTACAACAGCAGCAACTACTACAGCAGCAGCAACTACTACAGCAGCAGCAACTACTACAACAGCAGCAACTACTACAGCAGCAGCAACTACTACAGCAGCAGCAACTACTACAACAGCAGCAACTACTACAACAGCAGCAACTACTACAGCAGCAGCAACTACTACAGCAGCAGCAACTACTACAGCAGCAGCAACTACTACAGCAGCAGCAGCAACTACAACAGCAGCAGCAACTACTACAACAGCAGCAACTACTACAGCAGCAGCAACTACTACAGCAGCAGCAACTACTACAGCAGCAGCAACTACTACAGCAGCAGCAACTACTACAGCAGCAGCAACTACTACAGCAGCAGCAACTACTACAACAGCAGCAACTACTACAACAGCAGCAACTACTACAACAGCAGCAACTACTACAGCAGCAGCAACTACTACAGCAGCAGCAACTACTACAACAGCAGCAACTACTACAACAGCAGCAACTACTACAGCAGCAGCAACTACTACAACAGCAGCAACTACTACAACAGCAGCAACTACTACAGCAGCAGCAACTACTACAGCAGCAGCAACTACTACAACAGCAGCAACTACTACAACAGCAGCAACTACTACAGCAGCAACTACTACAGCAGCAGCAACTACTACAGCAGCAGCAACTACTACAGCAGCAACTACTACAGCAGCAGCAACTACTACAACAGCAGCAGCAACTACTACAGCAGCAACTACTACAGCAGCAACAACTACTACAGCAGCAGCAACTACTACAACAGCAGCAACTACTACAACAGCAGCAACTACTACAGCAGCAACTACTACAGCAGCAACTACTACAACAGCAGCAGCAACTACTACAACAGCAGCAACTACTACAACAGCAGCAACTACTACAACAGCAACAACGACAAAAACAACTACTACTACTGCAACAACATTAACAGCAACTACTACAACAGCAACAACTACTACTGCCACTACTACTACTACGACACAAGGTTTGAAGACTGGAAAAAGAGAAAAAGAAACAAGTCTTTGCAGCGTGTTGGGGGAATCTGCATGGGAGATTCTTTTTTTCTTGGACTTTGACGGGTAACCCATCGAGGACAATCTACCCAAGACATTCAAAGGAGTCTTATTTCTAAATTGTTAACCATTATTTTTCCTTTGCAAACTGATTGGATTTGTAAACTGACACAAACATAAATAAACTATTTGTGTACATTTTCCAAGCAATGGTTTATAAAAATTAATATTGATAATAGTAAAAACAAGAAGAAGAACAAGAAGAAGAAGAAGAAGAACAACAACAACAAGAAGAAGAAGAAGAAGAAAAGGACAGGACAGGAAGCAAAAGCCGTGCATGCTCATCGAAATGGCAACACCATCCGAAACAAACAGCTCAGTGAAAGTCACAGAGAAGCTGACCAAGTACAAAGACCTGGAGACTGAAATCAACAGGATGTGGGGGATGAAGACCGAAACAACACCGGTGGTCATCGGAGCTCTAGGACTCGTGAAGAAGGGCATGGAGTTCACCAAGCGTATCCCAGGCAACATCATCATCTGCGCAGCCCAGAAGATCGCCCTACTCGGAACAGCCCACATATTACAACGAGTACTGTCAATCAAGGGACATCTGCCCTGTAGTGCCTCAGGTCCATAGTTTGGACCCAGCTCTACAGGATGTAAAACAGGAAACGTGAAAGAAATAATAATAATTATTATTATTATTATTTTAACAATAATGATAATAACAACAACAATAATAATAATAATAATGTCTTTAAATTTGTGGATGTAAGGCATTTTTGAAACAAGTTTATGTATAAATTGACATTTTTACATATTTTGGACCATAGTTTCACTGTTGAACATTTACTGGTCATGCATATTTTGAGTATTATTTATCATATGTGTGTAACAGAAAGTGATTTGATACACTGACATGTAGTCTTGCACGGATCAATGTATGTAAGTATATATATGATAGATGTAGTATATAAGTATATACATGATGGATGTATTTAAGTTTAAACATGAAAGGTGTATATAAGTACATACATGATAGATGTATGTAAGTATATACATGGATAGATGTATGCAAGTATATACATGATATATGTATGTAAGTATATACATCATAGATGTATGTAAGTATATACATGATAGGTGTATGTAAGTATATACATGGATATATGTATGCAAGTATATACATGATAGATGTATGTAAGTATACAAATGATAGATGTATGTAAGTATATACATCATAGATGTATGTAAGTATATACATGATAGGTGTATGCAGGTATATACATGGATAGCTCTATGTAACTATATACATGGATAGCTGTATGTAAGTATATACATGGATAGATGTATGTACGTATATACATGGATAGATGTATGTAAGTATATACATGATAGATGTATGCAAGTATATACATGGATAGATGTATGTAAGTATATACATGATAGATGTATGTAAGTATATAAATGATAGATGTATGTAAGTATATACATGGATAGATGTAAGTATATACATGGATAGATGTATGCAGGTATATACATGGATAGATGTATGTAAGTATATACATGGATAGATGTATGTACGTATATACAGGGATAGATGTATGTAAGTATATACATGGATAGATGTATGTACGTATATACATGATAGATGTATGTAAGTATATACAGGGATAGATGTATGCAAGTATATACATGGATAGATGTATGTAAGTATATACATGATAGATGTATGCAAGTATATACATGATAGATGCATGTAAGTATATACATGGATAGATGTAAGTATATACATGGATAGATGTATGCAGGTATATACATGGATAGATGTATGTAAGTATATACATGGATAGATGTAAGTACGTATATACAGGGATAGATGTATGTAAGTATATACATGGATAGATGTATGTACGTATATACATGGATAGATGTATGTAAGTATATACAGGGATAGATGTATGCAAGTATATACATGGATAGATGTATGCAAGTATATACATGATAGATGTATGCAAGTATATACATGATAGATGCATGTAAGTATATACATGGATAGATGTAAGTATATACATGGATAGATGTATGCAGGTATATACATGGATAGATGTATGTAAGTATATACATGGATAGATGTATGTACGTATATACATGGATAGATGTATGTAAGTATATACAGGGATAGATGTATGTAAGTATATACATGATAGATGTATGCAAGTATATACATGATAGATGCATGTAAGTATATACATGGATAGATGTAAGTATATACATGGATAGATGTATGCAGGTATATACAGGGATAGATGTATGCAAGTATATACAGGGATAGATGTATGTAAGTATATACAGGGATAGATGTATGTAAGTATATACATGGATAGATGTATGTAAGTATATACATGGATAGACGTATGTAAGTATATACAGGGATAGATGTATGTACGTATATACAGGGATAGATGTATGTAAGTATATACATGGATAGATGTATGCAAGTATATACAGGGATAGATGTATGTAAGTATATACAGGGATAGATGTATGTCAGTATATACATGGATAGATGTATGTAGATGCATAAGATGGCCGCCGCGAGGCTGGCCCCGGTTCCTGTTCCGCTGCTGCCTTGCACTTGTGTCTATGGATTACGCCAGGAACGCGTCATGTGTATGGAAACACAACCGTGAGGGCTTGCGGTACATCAGGAGGACCACATTTGGCAATTCTGCCAACATTCCAGAGGACATACTGGTTGTAAACAACACTGGATCGCCACCCTGGGGAATACACCAAGCACTGGGAGGCGGAGAACAGGGGTGCTGTCCAGGTTCGGGAGGAGGCCCTATCGGCCCCCACTACGGCACTGATCCTGCCCAGCGTGCCATCCCTCACAAATAAAATGGAGGAGCTTTAGTCATTAACACAGACCGACAGAGACTGCTCAGCCGTCTGCTTCACCGAGACATGGCTGGATCCACCGGGCCCTGGCCCAGCGGCACCCCCCCTCCCTCCCTCCCCCCCCCTCGGCTTCCCTCTCTGCACAGCCACAGGTCGGGCAAACCACCTCCTCACAAGTGGCGAGGTGGAGGTGTTTGTCTCGTGGTCATCAGCGCTGGTGTAACGACCCAACACTCCTTCGTCTCTGCTGCTGCTGCTGCTCCTGAGACCAACGCAGACCACGTCACCTCCCCACACCGTTCACCTCCACCGTGTTAGTGGTGTTTACCCCCACCACAAGCCGGTGCTGACGCAGCCATTAGCCAACATTTCCCCTGTGGAAACCCCAACCCTCACACGTCTGTCATCGTGTGAGGGTTGGGGTTTCAACCATACCAACCTGTCCCTCGAACTACCGAGCTAGGAGCAACAAGCCGCTTGCCATAGCAGAGAAAACAAAACGTTGGGTCGCTGCTGCATCTCCGTTTCAGACGCTTACCGTGCATTCCCGAGGGCTCCCCTGGGAGGTCCGACCACGCCGTGTTACTCCTCATCCCAAAAGACACACACAAGCTTAACCCATCAAGAAACCCCCCAAACCTGCCACGTCCTGGTCCATGGACGCCACTGAAGCGCTTGGAGGGTGCTTTGACTGCACTAATTGGAACATATTTAGTGCAGCTTGCGACTCCCTCGATGAACTCACTGACACCGTGACGTCATACATCAAGTTCTGCGAGGAAATGTGCGTCCCTACCAAAACCCTGACATTGTATGTCAATAAAAAACCCTGATTACACCTCCTAGACAAAGAAAAGAACTGGGCGCACAAAAACGGAAACAGGGATCAGTCCAGAGCAGCCAAGTACAGGCTGCTCTGGACGGCAACAAGAAAAGCAACAAAACTCCAACGACAATTCTCTTCCAGCAACTCCAGAGCAATACGGAAAAAACTTAAGGAAATGACAGATTACAAAAAAACACCCCTGCTCCCCTGCAGATAATGACCATAACCTCCCAGATAAATTAAATAAGATTTATGCAAGGTTTGAAAAACCTATTCCACCAGCCATCCCCCCTACTCCAACTCCAATGCCACCCTCCTGCCTCCTGCCTCCTGCCTCCAGGAGGATGAGGTGAGAGCTACATTCAGGAAGCTGAACATTAGGAAAGCAGCAGGGCCGGATGGCATCAGTCCTGCTTTGTTGAGCCACTGTGCAGCACAATTGGCCCCAATATTTACCACCATATTTAACACCTCTCTAAGTCAATGTACAGTCCCACAGTGCTTCAAACTCTCCACCATCATTCCTGTGCCGAAGTCCTCAAACATCACCTGCCTCAATGACTTCAGACCAGTTGCCCTGACATCTGTGGCCATGAAAGCATTTGAGCGCATCATTCTGTCACATTTGAAATCTTGCACCTCCCCAATGATGGACATGACATGACATGACATGACATGACATGACATTCCAGTCATTTAGCCAACGCTTTTATCCAGAGTGACTTACAATAAGTGCCTCATTTAACGTAGGAGATCAGGAGAACTACTAGTCATCAGAGGTCATGAGTGCATCTAAACAAGCATCTAAGAGCAAAACCAGTGCTAAAGTAAAAGTGCAAGTAAGAGATTTTGTTTTTTAAATGAGTGAATACAATAAGTGCTAAGAGCAAGTAACAGGGTAGTAGTTCTTGAAGAGGTGAGTTTTCAACCTGTGCCGAAACATGGGCAGCGACTCCGCTGTCCTGACATCAGTGGGGAGTTCATTCCACCACTGTGGGGCCAGGACAGAACCGAGCCGGGACCGGGTCGATCGGCAGCAGGGGCCTCTGAGCGACGGGACAACCAGGCGTCCCGAGGCAGCAGAGCCAAGTGGTCGGGCGGGGGTGTAGGGCTTGAACATCATTCACCCTCCAATTTAAGCTGTGCTTAACTTAATGAAGGCTCTACTCTCATTGGCTGTCAGCAATGTCAATCACCAGTGTGCCTATGCCCGCCCTTCTGGATGACGCAGGTGTGGTGGTTTATCTGCCACGCTGCCAGTAAACAAACTTTGTGCTAGAAAATCCAGAGCAGCCACCAAAACGAATAATTTGGTGCAACAGTGAGAAAACCCAGTGTTTTTGACCAAGACTTTAATCAGCGGGTCTGAGAGAGTCTGTGAAGCTCACGCCATGATGTCAGGCCTCACCTCCAGACCGCTGAGCCGTGGTGCAGGCTGGGTTCATGGGCTAGCAGAGTTCTGAGAACTGACCGCTCCAACGCCACGGTGTGTCTGCAGGGTATTGTTCTGAATGTCAGTCAAAACAACGGAGTCAAACACAAACAGCTCAACCATCCAGATGAGGTGAGCTTCTTGTTAGAGAACACACTTCATACCCACTTCATGTCAGAAGCAGTCAAAAGTCCAAAGTCTGGGTGCCAGATGAGACTGCGTAAACAAGTCTCCCCCTTCCCTCTCTCTGCTCCTTTTCTTTTCCCATGTCCCTCCAGACAGACCCAACCCAGCCCTTCTTCTGGCCACCTTCCACCTGATCTGCCATGCAGACAGCACAGGGGAGGACGCAGCTGGGCCACCGAACTGAACACTTAGGAGGAGAGAAGAGAGAAGAAAAAGGCTGTGAAAAAAGAAGCAGACAGACGGAGGCCACAACAAAACACAGGGGACAGCGGAGAGAGAGAGAGAGAGAGAGAGAGAGATACCAACCGCAGGTGGGCTTCAACAACTACTAGACCTGCTTGAGGACTATTGCCAGCACTGGGCCCTGGCAATAAATCCAAAAAAGACAAAAATAATGATCTTCCAGAAGAAGCCCAGATGTCAGGAAAATAGATACCAGTTGACTCTAGGTAGCATCACCTTAGAGCATACGATGCAGTATACTTACCTTGGTCTAATTATTACAGCATCAGGGAGTTTCAGTAGGGCAGTGAGTGACCTAAAACAAAAAGCTGGCAGAGCTCTATA